>ML780311.1:1297629-1316814 GCA_009831015.1 Picea engelmannii | reverse complement strand
ACTTGAACCTCTGAGGACAATAGTCCTCCCGAGCACCTCCCAACCTCCCTTAAATATTAATGGTTAAATACACTTTCAACTTTACAGATAAATTAGTTCTTACCAGTCTTTCTTTGTTCTTTAATTCTGGTCTTCTGTTCACTATTCTCCTACTCTTCTCTTATTCAACAGGTCTGCTCTGTATCATGTCTTCTGTCATTCTTCTCTGCTTCTGTTCTGTCCATCATGTTGCTCTTCTTTTGTACTTGTTCTGCGCAGTTCCTTCACTGCTTACTATTCCTCTGCTCATCTTCTTTTTCTTACTGTTTACACATTTTTCATTCAGAACGATCAATCCGATTCGGTCTACTTCATTTTCTTATATATACCTTTATTTAACGATTCCGCTTCCCCTTTCAAAATGGGAAATCCAACGACATCTGTCTTGGCAACTGAAACGCTAACCAATTCATCATTCTCAGTCGGTTTCACTTAACGAATTTACAACTGAAGCGTTAATGTGTGAGGGACAACAACAACCCTACGATCAATGTTTGATCCAACGGTTTAGATCCCATCAGGATTTCACTCATCGCAAATTCAACATTCTCATTGTTGATATGCACTTGTACTCGGAACCCCCGATTCTTTGATCCCTGATGTGCTCTTTTCCTGAACCTTAGCCCCTTCTGGCTACACAATGGTCCATGTGATCAGCTATCATGTGACCTCCACCATACCTCTCGTCGGGGTTTCGGGGTTTATAACAATAGGTGCATTCACCCCCTGGAATTGCAATATGTCGATTCCCGACATCCTCTGTAATCCTTACACCTGTCCTGCATTTAACTCCTGGGTGGCCCACAGCCTATACCTCTTATCGGGAAATCGCGTATCACGATTTCGCGATGTCTGATGTTCAAAGTTCTTGTCCATACCTAAACCCGAACCCCGAAACTCCGAACAGGGCTATGATAAACGGATCAGATTCATTCTTATCCAACGGCTGTGATCACTTCGCGAAATCGCATTTTGCGATTTTGGAGTTCTTGATGCATTGTGTTCTTGACATATCAAATCCCGATCCCCGAAACTCCAATGCCACCTTTCCTCTGCACTGTCATCACACATGATTCGACACGTATTAAACACTGCCACGTGTCACTCTGATTCATTACTTGTATGTGCCTGAAGTGTTGAATCTGTCTGACACTTGTCACTACCTGGTTGTTCCACGTGTCGCTTAGCTGACGTGGTCTGTTGACGTGGGTCAAGTCGATGTTGATCTGATGGTTCAGATTCCGTCGGGATTTCGCATATCGTGAAATCGGGGATTTCGTTGTAGAGTGAACTTTGCATTATGAAATCCCGATCCCCAAATTGTCGATGAGGTCTTTGGGTTATCTCTCTCGCAACTTTTATAGATCTGACGGCCCTCATTCTTTCGGGAAATTTGTATGAGATCCTACGGTCACTGACTCTTCTTCCTTTTTCCTCTGTAAGCTCTTGCTGCGCGCATTTTATTCAAGGCTATTCCTCCTGAGCTTTTACTTCCAAATCCCCACGTGGTTTTATCCTTCTTATCCTGCTGTCTCTACTGTTTCCATTAATGACAACACCATCACTGCATTCTATCCACTGAATTTGCCAACAGAAAGCACATAGGAGAAAGGTATATTATCATTGTGACAAAATACCTGATCAGATGGGCCAAAGCAAGAGTAGTCAAGGAATGTAGTGCAACTATAGCTACATGTTTTATATTTGATGACATAATAACCAGGTTTGGATGCCCTAAGGTCCTTATGAGTGATCAAGGTACACATTTCATTAATAAGATAGTTGAATCCCTGACTGAAGAGTTTGTTGTCCACCATCAGAAGAGTACACCTTACCATCCACAAGCAAATTGAACAGTTGAAGCATTCAACAAGATCTTGGAGACAACATTGACTAAAATTTGCAGTGTGAATAGGGATGACTGGGATTTAAGAGTACCAACAGTACTATGGGCTTATAGAACCACTTACAAGAAATTAACAATGCAGACCCCTTTCAAGTTGGTTTATGGTCTTGAAGCTATTGTCCCAATGGAGTAATTGGTACCAATCTTAAGAATTGTTGCATTTATAGACATGGATGATACCAACGCTGTTCATGAGAGGCTAGCATAGTTGTTCAAACTAGAAGAAGATAGATTCATTGCAGGCTTCCATCAACAAATTTAGAAGGAACAAGAAAAGGCCTACCATGACAGACACATCAAGAAGAAGATATTCAGGCAAGGTGATTTAGTATTGGTATATGACAATAAGTTTATCAAACACCCTAGGAAGTTCAGAACACATTGGCTCGAACCATATGAGATTTCCTATGTTACAGAAGGAGGAGCTGCACAGTTGAAGACATTGAAAGGAAACTGGAAGGAAGGCTTGGTGAATGGGAGTCGGCTGAAGTTTTACTATGACAACCAGCTGCCTCACAACTATCAATAGAATCCAGAAGAAAAGGGTCCAGGTACCAGGTTCATTTGAAATTGGGTACCAAACACAAAAAATAAAGTCTGCATAAGGATGGGAAGGAGGCATAAAGCATAAAGAAAGGGCTACACTGCATAGTCGAAAGTCGAAGTAAAACAAGAGGATCAGAGCTCAAGTGCCTTAGGATGAGTCACAGGTGAGTTTTTGGGGCTTGTTGGCCCTTGGTTATGGAAGGAAGTGAAGAACGAGGAGGAAAAGGTAAAAAGCGAGCTTCGCGGGAGACACAGTGACTGTCACTGGGTCGAAGTGAGCAAAAAAATAGAAAAGATGGAGCAAAGTGCGGAAAATCAAGTCGTTGGATGAGGAGATTGAGGATGACAGATCAACAAGGAATATGGACCGAGGATGAATCAGGAAGTGAAAAAAGCCAGCATTGGATGCTTTGGAGCACCGCGATATGAAGAAGGAAAGACAAGCTAGCGAAGCTCGAAAAAAGTAGGTCAAGTTGACCTAGGGTTTTAGACACCTAGGGTTTTGGTAATTAGGGTTTTAATAGCTAGGTTTCAACCTAAGGATGTCAGTAAGGGACTATAATGTTTAAATAGAGGTCGAAAGGACCTAGCTCAGGTCGGTACTGTAGTTGAGCCTTGTTACTGATTACTGGTCATTAGGAGAATATTGTATTAAGGGTAAGAGAAATGATGAGAGAGAGATCCTTCTGGTATTGTAAGGTCTTCAACTGGGTGTGAATATCAAGTCTTGCAACCGGGTGCACAAGAAAGGGGAGAGAGAGGATCTGCGGGCCAAGAGCATAGATTAGAACTGTAAGATTTATCTTAATATATCATAAGCACAGTTCTGTGGACGTAGCCCTAGAGAGAGGGTGAACCACGTACATCTGTTATTGTGTGTGTGATTGATGATTTAAGCTCTATCATTGTTATATTGTTATCTGCATTATTGTATTAGATCAGATCTATAGCTGCAAAGGATAGATCTAGCTAGTTGAATGATAGATTCATGTTGAGTTGTTATTGTAATGAGAACCACTTGATATTCTCCTAGTTGTAGACATCTTTGTCCTTCTACCCCCTCATAGCTTCTTTGGGTGAGATTTCATCTGCTTTGCAGGTGATTCTGAAAGGGCTAGTAGCTAGGGCTTGTTGGTGCGCTCTTAGAGCTGAACCCTGGCTCTGCCCCTGTGCCAAAAATTAATAAGAAAAGGACTGGTGGTTGAACCATCAACTGCCCCATGAATGGAAGCATGGTATAGCTATAGAATGTCATCCCAAAGTACCACAAGGTCCTTTAGACCCAGACTGACCAGAGTTTCCTTTTGAAATAAGGAACAAGATAGGAGGGATGTGTGTGCAAGGCACACTAGAGAATAAAAAGAAGACTGGAGAATGCTAGGAACTCTCCAGCAAAGAACGACCTGAAAGCCATGAGCTTGATGCTGAGGAAGCATCTGATACACCTTGTTGAGGCTGTGACAGAGAGATAAATCTCTGACAGTATGCAGAAAACGAGACCTGAGAAGAAGGCCGTGAGATTTATGATGAGGAAGCATCTGATAAACCTCACGAAAGATGTGAAAGAGAAAGGATCATTAAGAATTAGCATAAATTCCTTGGTGATATCATGGCTTGGCACGGGGGTGGCCAAAGCACTAAGAATGAATGCCTCTAAGCCTATGGTTAGGTGGAAAGGAAAACACCCACAGTCAGTTAGTTGGATACAACATGTAATAGATAAGTATTCTCATATCCTGTGTATTTAAGTGGTAACTGTGAATTAAAGTTGGATATCCTATGAACATTTCAGGGATGTTCATGCTTTCTCAATGGTTATACTATATCCCTTTAATTCTTCCTAATTGTGTATTTAAGAAACTAATTAATTCTCTGGCTTGTACACGTAAATGTATGAGCCCTATGGTGGCTCAAGTTAAAATAAATGAACTATGAATTTGTTGACCTTGGGCATAGCCTCACATGTGCATGCTGACACTCCCAACCATTCTAAAGGAAGGAGTATGATAAGCTCAGGAGAGGTAGTGCATGTATGTAGAGAGTCTCTACGAGGAGGGTAGAGACCAAGAACCCCCTTGAGTTTTAGAGTTGATAAATGAGTGCAATGGGTGCGCAGAAGATTTCTCTAAGTGTTAAGTTTAGGAGTGTTGGCCGTTGACCAAGTTTTGAGGAACAATTGGTCATATTTTACCGTTTTTGGACATCGACACCCTGTCAAAGATGGAGCTCCAGGTGAAGCAGAGATCATAGGATCTCGGCCCACTTTTGGGGCCCTTTTAGGGTTTTGGGTTAATGTAATGGGAAAGGGATGTAGGCCCATGGGTTTACCCATGTTTAGGCCTATGATGTAAAGTATAAATAAGTAGCTAGGCAATGTAAGAGATGCCGATGGGTTAGTGCTAGTAATTAGATCTGTGTGATCGAATGTAAATTCTCTGTGCATGATTGTAAGAGGCTTGCAGACCTGAGTGCAAGTGTTGTAAGTGCCGAGTGCACAAATTGTAAGAAGGCTCTGTGCTAGATCTACGCAGGGAAGGAGGATCTGGCGAGGTGCACATAGATCTCCTGTCCTATGCAGAGTACAAGTTAAGCTTTGTGTTGTAATCATATTGAAAAAAGATAATAAAGAAGAAGAAGAATTTATGGACATAGCCCCAGGGTGGGGGTGAACCACGTAAACCTATGTGTCATGCTTTGTGCAATTCCTTCTTTGTGTTTTTACTATCCTGCTAAGTGCTATGCCATGATTAGATAGATTTTCTTATGCTTTGTGATTCAATAAATGTATATGAATAGTATATCTGATGTGTATGACGATGCTTAGTGCTGATCTACAGAATCTAATATGTTTTGTTGTTGCTAAGCACTGAAATATCTTATATCTAAGAAAGTACTGCGATGTTCTGTCTTATCTGCGAAGTATAATAAGGGTGAATAAGTGATGAATGAATGATGTTGAGTTCTTTGTAAAGGATATAATCATAGATTTGTGTCCCAACTAAGGTTGTAGACACTTGAGTCTTGCAACCACCCCTACCTCTACCTCGGGTGAGACTTCATCTACTTCGAAGGTGTTGTCGAAAGGGCCGGTAGTTAGGGCTTTGTTGGTGCTCTCTTGAGTTTTGAACCCTGGGTCTGCCCCTATTCCAACAAATGGTTCCATTGCAGGGACCTGAAACTGTGATTGATAGGAACCGAGGAAGAAGAAACTTTGTGAAAAAGAAATCTCTATGCGTAGATATGTTTCCCTAGTGCGCAAATTGTTACTCGAATTGTGAAGCTTTGTGCCAAGAATAAGATTAGATCCGAAGAAAAGAAGCAAGATCTGAACACTATGTGCTCTAAGAAAAATAAAAGTCGAAATTTCTGAAAGAAAGAAGTTCGATCTGTAGAAAAGAGGTAAGATCTGTAAGCTTTGTTCTCTAATAAAGGTAAGAATAGTCAAAAGTTTTTAGATCTGAAAGCTTTGTGCTCTGTAGAAGTAAGATAAGTGAATTTTTTTTTTCTAAAGCATGGATCTAGGTATGATTGATAGATTCTATCCTAGCTTCAAAACTAGGGAGTTAATAGATGAAAGAAAGTTTGATATGAATAGATTTGATAAGTATAATGATAGATATGTTATACCTATGCATAGAAAGAATGTATGGACTAACAAGTGGATGCAGGATCCTAGAAAGAGTTTTGTGCAGGCTAGCTACCATGATCTTGGTGCGCAGTACAAAAGAAGTTGGGGAACATTTAAACGAAAGAGAGGGTTAACCCTCTGTTACAGTTGCAGAAGACCGGGACATATTTCTAAGGAATGCCCTAGTGGAAGACCTAGTTGTCTCTGTTGCAAATCTTTGGACCATGAATTGTTGGATTTCCCTAGAATGATTGCTAATCTTGAAAGAATGAATCTAAATGAAGAACACCCTAAGGAAGATCCAGAAATAGTAGAAAATCAGAAGGAGTCAGAAAATATATTTCTACAGATGAAAGACACCTTGAATGATCACCGACATGTTAGGCTATCAAAGATCTTCAAAGAAAAGGAGCAAGTCAAAGCAAGAATAGGGGAATTCAACATTGACTGTATTCTTGATGAAGAAACACAAGTGAACATTATGCCAGAAAGAACTTGAGAAGCTATAGGAAAGCCTGCCATGATCCCTTCCCTAGGAGGAACAAGTTTATTCAGAGGAAATATAGTAAACCTATGTGGAAGGCTTGCCTGGATACCTATGACTATCAATGGAACTTCGACAGAGGAAAACTTTGAGATTATTAAATTTGTTGAAGAAAACGCCCCATTTACCATGCTCATAGGAAAACCTTAGATTGATAGAGAAAAAGCTAGACGAAAAGAGGAAGAAGAAGTTTTGGAACAGAAGAAGCAAGAGTTAAAAGACTTTATGACCAGAAGGATCACACACTTGATTGAAGAACAGAAGAGCATATCGCAGATATTTAATACTAGCAACTCTGATGTCGAGGCTAAGAGAACACTCGAGGATCTGTAGAAGATTGAGTTAGCTATTTTTGATATAGAAAAAATATTATCTAGGAACCCTAGGAAAGAATTTCAACAACGTGAAGTAACTAAGACCACAGAAGATAAGCATCAGAATGGTAAAATAATTACTGAGACGAAGATCACTAGGATGAAGGCTAGAAAGTTAATAAATAAAAGGGATAATTCTCTAAGGTTACAAGAGGTTCTAGAGGATACTTCGCAGACAAAAAAATTGTAGAATTGGAACTTCGTCGAGATATCAAAACAACGACATAGAGTACTTCGCCATGATGAAGCAATATAACCATTGGGGTCGATATATCCATTTGAATTATGCTCCGAATGGGTAGAAAATAAATAAAGGTTCGTCATCCAACCGTTGAAAAGTTCCATAACGAGTCGAACAAGAGTTAATGAAGGATCATAACCGTTGCCAACAAACCGTTACTAAGTTTTCCTAATTAGTCCATCGCGCCACCCACCGATAATACTTTTTTCTAAGTAATAATTTGAGCATGAAACCTGATATTAACTCACCCTGAGATCATTTCCTTGTTCCCATAGTATTCACTAAAGTCTCTGAATTTCTTTCGCACCGGAGCTAGCTGAGCCAAGCTTGTATGTTGGAAGAGCTCAACGCTGCTGAGAAAATCATTGAATAAGTTTTAATTGACTTAATGACTGAGAAAGTCAAGTCGGAGCGAGGAATGTCTACAAGTGTACATGCATTGTCCTCAGGAGCATTTCCAGCTTCCCCCTCCACTACTCGAGCAGGACCATCCCGACTGACTTCGAAATGACGATCTAAGCTTGGAAAATACTTCGCCACTGTGAAGATGATCCCAAGTGTCTTTCCTAAGTATATCCCACCACTAAGCGACACAGTGAATCAAGACACTGTACCAAGAGACTTTGACTATGCTATGATCACTGTGTACCTCCCGAAAGAGGTGTGCACAGTTTGTGTTGACCAGGATAAGCTCACAACACTGAAATTTAGTGATTTTAACCTTGGAGATCACAAGGTTTGTAGTATGCTATCCCCACACAAGTACTTAACTATCACAAAAGGAAGGAACCCACATATTTTCCCTTAGTAATGGACCCATAACCTCACACACTCAACCCTCCTCAATGTAATGAATATTCCTCATTTCAAGAGGCATCAGGAAGTGAATGCATGCGTCATATTTTTGTTGTCCTACTACCATGGAGGATACTTATGGTTGGACTGCCGCATCACTATGGATCCGTTTCTGATCAATCAGATCATAGGGATAAGCATGCAGGGCCCTGAGCCACATAAGGTTTACCCTGGAAAGATTGCAGATCACAATCTCTCCCATCGAATAAAAGACACATATGATGATCTAGAGAAGGGCACGTGAGGTTACAAGGTAGCCTCCATTGAGAATGTAGTAGTGCGCCTCAGTTTCCAGCTGATCGCAGGAAAGTTAGTCCGCAAGAATAGACCCACACAGGTAACTGGATTTGTAGTTGACCTCACAGGGAAGTGCACCGAGGGACTACAAATGAACTGGGCAAAGTACCTTGTAAATCAGCTAGAGCTTGACTACAGACAAGCACAAGACCAAGGGTATGACTTCCACTTTAGTTGGTTGCTCATACTCATCACTTTCATTGCTTGGGAGCTACCAGAAGGTGCCACTTTTCCAGAGATTGAACCCTTCGAACCATTGGCCGTGAAGTTCTGTACGCTGTGGTACTCCAACGACATGAACAAGCAGTGGAAGTCCAATTCCGTCTTCCATGCTTATTACAACCAATTAAAGAATGAAATCCAGTCTACACCGTGCCTCACACCAAACACACTTCATAGGTTTATAACTTTGATCAAATTCAATGCATATCACCACTTCACCTATATCATAGCACACGTGGATGAGCACAAACAACAACTCTAGTCGTACTACAAGTTGACAGAAGAAGACTTGGAGCAGATTACCAAGAAATGGTCGGTGAACCTCCTTATTCCAGTGGACCCCACAGAGATGTCTGGCGTGGATAGCCTTGAAGCTATTTCGGATACACCTAGACCACATAAGACTAAGAAGGATGTGGAAGTTCAATATATCCATAGCACATCCACAAAGACTAATTCGATCTTACCTGCGAATGGAGGTGATGGTGAAGAACTAGGTGGCACACAAGTTGAGAAAAACAAAGGCAAGGTCACTCCACTTGGAGAGGAGGAGGATCCCTCCAAGAAAAGGAAGACTACCCCACCAAATCCCTTATCCTAAAAGAAATCTAAGGCCACTCGAAGTACGTTCAAGACTACCCTTACACAGGACGACTTCGACTTTCTAATCGCTACGCTGAGTGATGCCTCACTAGATATTGCAGAAAAGAAAGAAGTGAAGTAGGAGGAGATATTCAACCGAATCAAGGGTGAATTTCAATATGTGCAGCAGGCACTCTAGTCTAGCAGAGAAGTTTATATGGTGCCCTTGATAATTGAAACAATAGGAACAACTGATGAGCCCTTCCAATTACAACAGATCGCCGAGAAAGTCGAAGCTTGCCTTCGACGAGCTCAAGAAGACACAACACAAGCCACCCAAGATTTGGCACAAGTACAAAGTGCACATATAGTACAAAAGAGGAAGGAAGAACATGAAAATATTTCCCTGGAAGTGAAGTGGGAGGAGGAAAAAGCACAGTTACAACAGAGCAAGGACCAGTTGCTAGCAGAGCAACTTGAAGTACAGGAAAGAGTTCACAGAGAACTTCTCTCTGTGACGGTCATTGAAGTGAAAATTGAAGAATGTGTCCCACAACAGGTGGCACAACTTGAAGAATTAATCCAACAAGTTCAACAATGTATCACAGATCTTGAACTTCATACCATGCCCGAGACTCCACAAGAAGTAAGAGATTTGAGGGAAGCAATTTCTTGTAACACAGTTGGTTGATTAAAAACCTTGGATTTGGAGTGTAAGAAGACGAGCGTTATAATCACCCAGACTTATGAGAACCTCACAGAGAACCCATAATTGTAGACATTAGAAGAACAACTCCAAGAAGAAATGAAGTATGCAGATATGGTACAGGCATAGTTGAAGGCCTTGACCCCAGTTGAGAGAATGAAGCGATTTCCAGAACAATGCACCGCCCAAAAATAGGTACACATGCTTCAAAGTAAAGTGATGGAAGTCTCTCAACGAATTCAACTACTCCAAGAGAAATCATGCCAACTATTCATTGAAGTTGAGAGCCAGGCAACCGAGTTTGAACAAGTTGTCATCACTGCAGAACAGTGCATGGAAGGACCAGTAAATGATGCAGTGATCTGGGAATTCACTGAGAAAGAGGTTGTCACACTACAACAGGTCGAAGTAGCTCGGGCCAAGCTCGATACATTTGAAGTGGTGCTAATCAGACCAGAGTGACTCGGGACGAGTCACAGGTGAGTGTTGGGGACCTGTTGGCCCTTGACCATGTTTTGAGGAACACTTGGTCATATTTGACCGTTTTTGGACATTGACACCCTGTCAAAGATGGAGCGCCAGGTGAAGCAGAGATCATGGGATGTATCCCCAGGGTGGGGGTGAACCACACAAACCTGTGTGTCATGCTTTATGCAGATGATTCCTTGTGTTTTTACTATCCTGCTAAGTGCTATGTCATGATTAGATAGATTTTCTTATGCTTTGTGATTCAATAGATGTATATGAATAGTATATCTGATGTGTATGAGGATTCTTAGTGCTGATCTATAGGATCTAATATGTTTTTTTGTTGCTAAGCACTGAAATATCTTATATCTGAGCAAGTAATGCGATGTTCTGTCTTATCTGGAAAGTACAATAAGGGTGAATAAGTGATGAATGAACAATGGTGAGTTCTTTGTAAAGGATATAATCACAGATCTGTGTCCCAGCTAAGGTTTTAGACACCTTAGTCTTGCAACCACCCCTACCTATACCTCGAGTGAGACTTCATCTACTTCGCAGGTGTTGCCGAAAGGGTCGGTAGTTATCTTGACCGTTGAACCCTGGGTCTTCCCCTATGCCAACAAATGGTTCCATTGTCGGGACCTGAAACTGTGATTGCTGGGAACTGAGGAAGAAGAAAATTTGTGCAAAATAAAATATATGTGCGTAGATCCGTTGCCCTAGTGCGCAGATTCTTACTCGACCTGTGAAGCTTTATGCCAGGAATAAGATTAGATTCGAAGAAAAGAAGCAAGATCTGAACACTCTATGCTCTAAGAAAAGTAAAAGTGGAAATTTCTGAAAGAAAGAAGTCAGATCTACGGAAAAAAGGTAAGATCTGTAAGATCTGTGCTCTAATAAAGGTAAGAATAGTCAATTTTTTTTATATTTGAAATCTTTGTGCTCTGTAGAAGTAAGATAAGTGAAATTTTTTGTTTCTAAAGCATGGATCTAGGTATGCTTGATAGATTCTGTCCTAGCTTCAAAACTAGGGAATTAATAGATGAAAGAAAGTTTGATATGAATAGATTTGATAAGTATAATGATAAACATGTTATACCTATGCATAGAAAGAATGTCTGGACTAAAAAGTGGATGCAATATCCTAGAAAGAGTTTTGTGCAGGATAGCTACGATGATATTGGTGCGTAGTACAAAAGAAGTTGGGGAACATTTAAACAAAAGAGAGGGTTAACCCTCTATTATAGTTGTAGAAGACTGGGAAATCTTGCTAAGGAATTCCCTGGTGGAAGACCTAGTTGTCTCTATTGCAAAGCTTTGGACCATGAAGTGTTGGATTGCCCTAGAATGATTTCTAATCTTGAAAGAATGAATCTGAATGAAGAAAACCCTAAGGAGGATCCATAAATAGTAGAAACTTAGAAGGAATAAAAAACTATATTGCTACATATGAAAGACACCTTGAATGATCATTGACATGTTAGTCTATCAGAGATCTTCAAAGAAAAGGAGAAAGTCGAAGAAAGAATAGGGGACTTCGACATTGATTGTATTCTTGATGAAGAAACACAAGTGAACATTATGCCAGAAAGAACTTGGCAAGCTATAGGAAAGCCTGTGATGATCACTTCCCTAGGAGGAACAAGTTTATTTAGAGAAAAGATAGTAAACCTATGTGGAAGGCTCTCCCGGATACCTATGACTTTCAATGGAACTTCGATAGAGGAAGACTTTAAGATTATTAAATTTGTTGAAGACATTGCCCCGTTTACCATGCTCATAGGAAAACCTTGGATTGATAGAGAAAAATCCAGACGAAAAGAGGAAGAAGAAGTTTTGGAACAGAAGAAGCAAGAGTTAAATGACTTTATGACCAGAAGGATCGCTCACTTGATTGAATAATAGAAGAGAAGATCATAGATATTTAATACTAGCAACTTCGATGTCGAGGCTAAGAGAACACTCGAGGATCCACAGAAGATTGAGTTACCTATTTTTGATACAGAAGAAGTATTATCTAGAAACCCTAGGAAAGACTTTCAACAATGCGAAGTAACTAAGACCACAGAATATAAGCATTAGAATGGTAAAATAATTACTGAGAGGAAGCTCACTGGGAAGAAGGCTAGAAAGTTAAGAAAGAAAATGGCTAACAGTGTAAGGTTACAAGAGGTTCTAAGGATCCAAGGGCTAATATTGTCAGGTTACAAGAGGGATAATGTGTACCATGGATCTAAGGATCCTTTGGGATCCCTCACGACCATTTGATCATGGGGATGTTTGTATTACGTTGATATCATGTGGGGGCCCATATGTCGAGTGACGCCGTTGCCAGGTGTCCCTCTCGGAGTGGCACACATTGGGACCCAAGGGACCCTTGATCGGAAGTTACGAGTCATATATCTCTGGGGTCATGTACATACCCTTAGACCATCATATTGAGGCCATGGTCAGCCCGAGGCTGTGGTCAGCCCGATGCTGACCGAATCCAGGAGAAAAGAGGAGTTTGCATCGCAAAACTCCTGAAGATCCAGGAGCCAAAGCAGATCTCAGTTGTCCAAACCAAAGGGACAGGTGTCATCAGATCCTATACTCTGGGAGAATCGAAGTGTGAAGGAACGAGGATTTCTGAAGGCTGGAGACCTGAAGTCATCCAAACCATCCATTGGAAAGGGACATGTGGAAGAAGATATGCCATTTCGAAGACAAGTCACTCCGGGAGAAAAGGGAGTGTGTTGAGAAAGATCTCCTGAAGGCTGAAGAGACACAGTTCATCTAAGCCATTCATCAGCTGAGGACAGGTGTCAACACATTTTCCATTTCAGAAGATATCCACTTCAGAGGAAAGTGGGTTCACACAAGTTGCGAACTCCCGAAGCCTGAATTGTTGAAGTAAATCATGACCGTCGATCTGAGAGGGACATGCGTTAGTAGGTCATGGAGTCCGGAAGTGAGAACTCTAGAGGAAAGGAAGTGGAGCATTGACCAAAGTTCATCCGAATCTCCAAAGGTAATTGATCATCCTAGCCGTCCATCATTGGAACACGTGGAGACTGGAGATTTACTCTGGGCAAAGTCACTCCGGAGGAATTGAAGAGTAAAGGCATGAGAACTCCCAAAGGCCGGAGCACCGGAGTTCATCATAACTTTCCATTGTAATATAACATGTGGCATGAGATCTATTAATTCAAAGGATTGGTACTCCAGAAAAAAGAACGTGGAGGAGAATTGACTATAAGTTGCCCGAAGCGGGGAAAAGGATGGATATCGACCGTTGATCGAGAAAACATGTGGTGATATATCGATAACTCCGGGTATGAATAAATTATAAGGAAAGAAGTGTTTGGAGCATTTGAAACTACCGAACGCCGAATTCCCGAAGTAAATCTTAGTCTTTGGTTGTGAAACAAGTTTGGACCATAGATCTGGTCCATGTGTGTTCGCAAGCTCAGAGTTCGGTGGATTCAGAGTCAGGTGTGTCGAGAAAAATCGAAGATCGAAGCTCTGAAGAGCCCTTTGATTTGGCACCTGGGCACAACCCATGGTCATATGAAGGAAGGGGCCTAGCATGGAAATAAATCACCTGCTACTCAAATCCTTTAAAGGGTCCAAGAAAGAGCCTGTGGGTTTGGAAGAACCTGCACTTTGGTGAAAGGGGAACCTAGAGAGAGTTAAGGGAAACAAAATTTTGATACCCCACCCCTTAAACGAGCACCTAGTTGTAGGATTTTTTACATAGTGACACTCTCAACTACATAAGTTTAATACATGGCATCCACTCATGCAATCAAGGAAACAATATTGTTACATAGATTGTGTTCAAGTATTGGGTTGGTACAACAAGCAGTGAAATTAGATTGTGACAGTTAGAGTGCAATATTCCTGGAAAAGAACCATGCTTATTCATTTGAAGACAAAGCATATTGATTTTCACTATAACTTTGTGAGAGACATGGTTGCAGAAAATAAGGTGTTGTTGGAAAAGGTTGACACTTTGAAAAATGTTGCAGATTCATTGACAAATTCCGTGAGAAAAAATAAGTTCTCTTGGTGTAGAGTAACAATGGGAATTGCTTCCTTGGATTTTTGACTATGTAATCATGTGAACCCTTGTATGCAAGAAAACAACAAGTGGGATAATGTTTGGTATGTGTTATATCCTTTGCATGTGTGTGTAGGTGCGTCAGATTCAACAACTGTGTCTAACAATCCCAACTTCCTTCGCTCTCTGTGTCGTGTACGCCAGGTTCTTTCCTTGGGTGACATGTTTGGCCCCCCTGGTTACACGCAATTTTTGACTCTGGGCAACAACTTGAAGTCGATAGGTTCGAGGAAGCACCCCAAAATGTTTTTTGTGTGGTTTTTTCTATTTTAGCGGATTTTTCTATTTTTAGCGGTTTTCTAAATTAATCCCAGATTAAGGGATTAAGGTTTTGGTAGCCGCGGAATACCTAAAATATTTTATATAATGTATGGTGAATGGTGAAATTAATAAAATGAAGAGTTGAAAGGTGTGGCACGAAGGAAGGCTGGTTTTTTCTGGGTTAAGGGTTTCGAGTGTAAATCTTTGTGTACTATGTGTATAAGCCATTGATTAATTTTTGTTTTGCTTAAGAATCTGTATGGATTTCTTTACTTCACAGGTTTAAAAATTACAATGATCATGGAAGGAGAGTGATTATCGGTTTTTGTTGGAGAGGTTGGAAGCACATAATGAGGTGTAACAACGAAAATCGATATGGTATTTTTTTTGTATTTTGCATTTCTTTGGTGCATCCAACAATTGTACACACTGGGGTGTAACATTTAGAATGGATCATTGTTTTGTATTTTATTTTTTGTATAGTGGATAATGGCGTGTCTTATTTTCTCAACACTGGGGTGTTATGTTTATGTGAGCACCGATGCACGCTAATACAACAAAAGCATCGAAGAAAAAAACATCCACTAAAATCTTTGGTTGCCTACCTCTGCTATATTATTTGTTTACAACGGATAATTGTTATGGGAATTATAGGTAATTGTAGACATAAACATATCTCCATATATCCACCTAGATCTAGAACAAAAAAAAACAGAATATGAAGCTTTCCCTAAGATCTAATCATTGAATTTACTATTCAGCGAGAGATGAGCAACTTATCGTTTAAATATTGCTTCCTCTTTCCATTGTCATCCTAGCTACACTCCAATGCACCTTTGATATTGAATCTACAAGGGAACACAAGCCAACCAAAGTGAAAGAAATATAATATACTCAATGAGAACTTGTGCATGTGATCAAGGAATCATACAATAAAACAAAGTAAGATTTATGGGAAAGAAAGATATCACTGTATAATATAATAATGAAAGTGGAGATTACAACCAAAGCCTTGATGTTGCAAGGTCCCCTTCTGATGACCCTTTGCTCCAACACACAGACTTACTCCAATACTGAATGAAGAAGATACACAATGACTTGATGAACTGAAATGAGGCTCTCAATAATGATCCAATGTAGAATTATCCATACAATCTTAGCCAATTCAACCTTCATTAACCTTGCTTAATATTTTCCATGTGAAATCCCTCTTTATATAAGGGAGAGAGAGATGGTTAAAGAGATTAGGATGACCCCACCAAATCATAGAAACAAGTAATATCCCAACCATACGGATTCCACCTCACCTTCTAGAAGATCCTATTCTAGAATTTTCATGAAACTTAACCTTTTCTTAGTCTCTTGACATTGTCTCACCCTAGCTGTAGACCAGAATGTGGAGTCACCGCATCCCAAATTTAGTGAAGAGGGTGACAATCAAGTATCATCACACCCTACATATGGTTTAGCCTACGATGACCTTCCTTAATAGGGTTTTTTAGAAGATAAATTCAGTCACTTTCCTCATGAAGAGAGGGTATTTTTGGGAACATGAACACATGTTTTCAATGTATTACTAAGATGACCAAAATAATGTATAACATAATGCCCCCCAAAGTATGAGGTTGGAACTCATGAAAACCAAAATACTTTTTATAATGTGTGTATCGGAAACAAAGAGCACACTAGTCAGGAACCTACAAACAATCAAGCATCAACATAATAATATACCATTTTCCAAATTAGTCATTCCCATACTCATATTACAAAATGTGAAATGCGTCATGGCCACTAAATATACATTGTGGATCCATGTCATCATGAATCGACATAGCCACCCAGAATACACTGTGGATCTATGCACTAAAATGAATTAAATTTGGACATAGCCATGAGACATACAAAATGGATCTATGTGTCAATACAAATCAGGAATACTCCATCACAGCCTGGACCATAATGGTATGACCCAGGGTATTCATTCCCATTTTCCCGAAGTACAAATCTAACCATGCAATTATAGGTGCTGAAGTCGAACATGGTAGAAACCACTTGATTACCATCCAATGATGAGAACCGTTAACAAGTGCGAGGGAAATCATCATTGATGTCAATGGCTCCCAAGTTACCCCAGTACAACCCAATGAGTGTGAATAAAGGAGTTGTAGTCGAACACTCGATGGAATCTTCCAATCATGGGTCAATGATGTGAACCCACTGTTGAAAGCGAAGAGACCTTCCATTGAGGCATGCAGGCTATAAGTGTTACACATTATTTTCGTCATCCCTATGATCGTTAATGATGTAAACCTATTTGTTACCTTCAGAGGGGTCAGTGGACTGAGTTCCTAAAGAGAGAAGGGAGAAGAACTTCTCCTGAGAAAAGAAGTTGCTTTTTCCTATGTAAAAACCTTATAAAAAAGGAAGTTCGCAGGTTGCTATATAGGCAGGGTGCGAGAATGACCCATTCTCGCAGGTTGCACTATAGCTAGGGTGCGAGGTGTTCGCAGGTTGCTCTATAGCTAGGGTGTGAGAATGCCTGCACATGGGAAAAATGAGTGTTTTCTCGAATCTTCTAGAAGGAGAAAATTCCATGGTGAGGTGGAATCCAAATGGTTTGGATCTTACTCGCTTTCATGATTTAGTGGGATCATCCTAACCTCCTCACCTTATCCTCTTCAACTTATAAAAGGAGAGGAGTTCTCATGGAGAAAGTTAGCTTGGGTTATCTTTTGTTGGTTCTTGAGCTTGTTAGCTTTGGCTTGGTTAGAGTGGCTTTGAGATTTTCTTTGTCAAGATAGATTGTGAATATCATCAGATCTATGCTCTTAGAATTCTTGGAATCAAAATGTGTGGGGAACGAAGGACAGTTGGAAGGGACCTTACGACATCAAGGCAATGGTTGTAATCTCTCTTTCACATTTAATATGATACAATAATATGATTCTTTCCCATAAAGCTAAGTCTACTTTATTGTATAACTCCTTGACCATATACTTAGATTGATTGTTGAATATGTTGAGTTGTATTCACTTCGATTGGTTTGTATTGTTGTGGTCTTGATAGTACAAGAGTATTGGAGCAAAGATGGAAAAACAAAGACCAAAGGAAGCGATCATAAGGTATGTTCATGATTCTTGCCTCCTAGTTCATTCAATTGTCGAAATCTAGGGAAAGAGTATTATTATGTCTTGCTTTGTTCTAGATCCAGGTGGATCTAGGGAGATCGTTTTGTGTCCGCACTTATAGATTTATCCAGTAACAAAATTGGCGACTCCACTGGGGAACACAGATTGTTTCCTATTTAGTCTAGTTTCCCTTACTTTGATTTCTTTTTTTTTTGGTCTCTAAGTCTGTGGGAGATCCATCAAGACTCTCTGGATTTGAAAGTTCACTCAAATTTTTTGTCCTTTCTCCAAATCTTGTGTTTACAGATGTTCTCGCACTGTACCCTTTAGTGGCTTGCGAGAATCACCTAAGTTCGCACCCTACTGTGTAATCCAGTGCGAGATGTTCACACCCTACCTGTGTCCAGCCTGCGAGAATACCTAATTCTCGCACTGTACTCTACTGCTAGCCTGCGAACTTATTTGTAAAAATTTTTGGATTGGGTCTTGCCATTTTTTGATGCCCATTTTTTCTTTGAACAACTAGATTGAGATTTTGGAGCTTATATTGATCTGTTTACAGTCTTCTTGACATCCTTTGAGTTTCTTTTAGCCACTTTTTCTTTGTTTGGTTTTGAAGGATTAGTCTCTTGCTTTGAGTGTCTTTCAATTACAAAGCGTGTGTTTTCTTTAGAATTGTTTAGGGAAAGATCAGATTTCTTCTGAATAGTTTTCTTTAAAAGAAAACTTTTAGTTTAGGTTTCGTTGTTTTAAGAAAGTTCATTATTGCTTTTAGTGAAATTTTTGAAACAAAAAGATTTAATTTCTTGCTTTATATTAGATTGGGGGCATTCTTGCATTTGAAGTAGCGGAAATGCATTGGTGTACAGTACCTTTTTCTCATTTCTTGAGAATATTGATATTGATGAGTTTAGTAGACTTTGGGACATGTGCACATGGGAATGATAAATGTTTTCTCCTTCTCGTAGCATAGCTTTCATCGAAATGAAACGATTGCATCTTCATATCTTTGCATAATTTTTGAGTCGGTCAAAACACCATATTGTCCATGCCATATTCCTTTTGAGTAACAACAACCATAAAATAAAGTGCTTATAAAAATTGATTAGACATTTTTATCTTTTCTGGTAGCAAACCTACATCAGATTAGTTGTAGGGCTTTGGAATAGGTGTGAAAGATAACTTTCCAAAGCTGCAAACAAACATAGTATCTTGTGATAGGGAGAGTTAAATCCACTTACTACATTTTGTCCTGGGAAGCCCTTCTCACACAAGGGTCAAGCACG
>ML780311.1:1244547-1274701 GCA_009831015.1 Picea engelmannii | reverse complement strand
TTCAAAGTGCTATTTCTGTTGCTATTTCGTATATCATTTCTGTGTATTGTGAAGATTATGCTGGATATTTTACTGTTATTCTGTCATTTCTAGCATTTCGTTTCTGTTCTGCATATTTTATATATCTAGTATCTTGCATTTTTATAGAATATTGAAGAGGATAACATATGCTTGTTGATGTAATCTCATCCTTCGAATGAGTCCCTCAGAGTATATTTAACGAATCCTAAGAAGGAGTGGTTCGGTCCCATATGGGTCTTTCAATGTTTTTTAACAATTCCAAAGAGAGAAAACTCGAGGGCTTTTCATGTTTAGAGAGACTAAAAAAAACTTAAAGAGAACTCCATCAATTCCTTTTTCGTAAATTCATCCAATGAGATTGAAAAAGTGATAACCTACCTCTCATCGAATGTTTTCTTCAAATACCTTTACGAGTGTGAAAAGAACAAGGTCGTTTGACAATATTTTCATTTTTATGGAGCGTTAAAAGAGCTTAAAGGATACTCCATGGGTTTCATTTTTCGTGTTACCATTACGAGTATGAAAAAGAAACAAAAGTATACTCGGTTACATTCTCATTGATTTACGAGCATGAGAAATAGCAAAAATTGAGCTTGGAGTTTTTCCTAAAAAACTCTAAAAGGCTTTGTACACGTGATAGATGTAAAAAACAAAAACAAAAAACATCTCCTTGTTCCAATGTTTTCACTCCTATAACTCACATATGTGAGAAATAAACACTTGCAATGTTGTTAGAACTTTAGGGTTTAGGTGAAATACACAAAATAATATAAAAATAAAAATGAAAAAGTAAAAAAGTAATAAAAATGGGTAAAAACTTCATTTTACTATTACATTGTTATTTCACCCAAACTTTGTTCCAAACCCCCCTATTTACCTCAATTTTTCACTGCAGATTGGGGAATTCACAGTTGATCATTGAACGAGCTGTCTCCGCAAAAAAGGTAATTTTCATCTCTTTCAACTTTTCATGGATCAAATTTTTTTTTCATTGGTTAGAAATGACCTTTTGAGTTGCGTTTTCAAGGGTACCTGTGCGCGAAGGTCGTCACAGGGACCCTATACCATGCCATGCAATGACCCAGGATCGTCGTAGGTGGTATTTAAGATGGCTTTCAATGACTCCACACTATACAGACACCCAGGCCTGCGACGTGCGCAAATCAAAAAGTGTTTTGAGATGTATTTACCAATAAAAAGTTTCCAGGGAAGAGATGAAGATGCTAATCCCTCTTTTATATTCCATTGTAGGTTTTCCATGATAAAAAATGTTGGAATGGTGAGAGAGAGAGAGCACGAGGAGGAAGACTACATTTTTGGGAATGAGCTGGGAACGGTAAATTCCCTCTGATAGTGTGGACTGTTAAAATTCTTCAAGATACAGGGCATGAGGGCCCAGTTGAGATTACTCGAATATTTAGTTCACATGTGGGATGTGAACCAACATGAATTATGAGTGGGTGATCATATTATTACGATATATATCGAGGATATCTACTTCTTGACTGACTTATCTCACCATGGGTACCTAGTTACACTGACAAGTAGTAGGGGAGGTGGTGAGCCTATGAATCACTATATCAGTGAACATTGCGTTCTCTTTACTCAAAAGCATAAAGGAAAATTTTCTATCACAGATGTCTGTGACTTTCCTCTATGGACTTCCCTCTACACTATCACATGCATGGAAGGGAGTGCAACTCCCCATATGGCTCTTCAGAGCTACTTACAGTATGTGATGGAATGTATGGAGCCCCGATTTTTCAACTATTGTGATGGGGTTCTCAGAAGCATGAAAAAACAATTAAGTGCAGAAATGGTGACCTAATTTTTTTTGGATATGATTCAATTTTGGTGTCCTTCATGGAGAGGGTCCCATATTTATGCTTGCAGGTAGAGTGGGGTATACCTACCCCACAGGATCCAAGAATGAAGAGGTGGGTTGACCTCATGGCATGGCATGTGACTGGTCCTATCATCAACTATAATGATGTTTTCTTTGACTGGTTGAGGACCCATATGATTATGGTAGATGACTATGCCTATGTTGGTGTAGACTTTCGAGGTGATCTAGACTTGGTTATTCTTGAGGGTTCCCAATGGGGGGACATAGGTAAGAAGTACATTTTGTTTTTATAATGTTTTTGTGACGTTTAATATGAAATGTTTTTATGTGTTATTTATCCGATGAATAATCAAATGCTCTTTTGATGATGCAGATGTGGGACCTTACCGACCTCCAGGTTCATACCCCATCCATAGGTGAGGGGAGAGAGTTGACGTAGCAAGAGTAGCTCTTGTTGACTACCAGATCTTAGAGAAGAACCTAGAGGGGCTTACGATGAACATATCGGATGACTCCATCGACGATATCTCAAGGCATTATCAACACCATACAGTGGGTGTGTCTTCTTCCATTGGTCGACTGCTTCGTAAATTAGCACAGGAATTCGCATGTTATAGCGAGAATCATCCTTGATGCTCTATTTGTATATGAAGCCATTTTATCCACATTTTTGATATTTTGGTCTTCAAACAAACACTTTTTGTAAAACTTTTATCGTTATATATATATGAGGCTTCTACCAGCTTACTTGGTGTATATACAAAGTGTGATTAGATTTTATAAATTTCTCAAATGTCTGTCTAACACATAATTGGCTAAACCATTTGTTAATGTATTTAGACATCTAAGAATGTGTTGATCTTCAATGTAATCAAAATGACGCTCCAAGAGGTGAATTCGTAAATATACGCTTAATAATGTAGGACTTTGAATGGATTAAACATTACTCAACTGTAGAACTACTAAATGTGAATCAAGTCGTACAACGAGATGATGGATTCCGAGTGAAATAACATTGGTCAATAATTCGATGACTGCACTGTATTCCTTGATATTGTTAGTTGCACAACCAAGGAAATCACCATGTAAACTAATCAATTCATATGTAGGTGTATAAATTTCCCAAGCAGCAGATGCTTAGTTCTGAGTACTGCGACTAGCGCCATCAGTGAAGCCAATGTAGGGTAGCAAAGACACTAACATCTGGAAACCAAGAACAAAGCAAGGTAAGTAGCTGAAGGTCGAAACCAAACAACGAAAAAGAACACAAGAATATGATACACTAAATGTACAAGCACTCATGCGAAAATGACTTAAGCATAGTACTTCTTTAAGTAAATCCATTTTCTAGATTCACTCAAAGGGATTCCATCATAATCAACTAGCTCATAATCTCCCTTCTCCAATACACATTTGACAATGTAAATACCTCGCCACATGGCCTCAAATTTATTGGCCCCTAGAAAATCATGATCCTGTTCATAAACAGGAACCGGATCACCTTCAGAAAAAACACGTGGCTTGACATGTTTTTCGTATTGGGCTTTAACATGTTTCTTCTGAGTTTCAATAACTAAGGAAACATTGCGATGGGTTTCAACTAATTGCATCAAATACAAAAGACTCTTTTCTTCGGTAGAGGTATTGGGGAGAATTTCAACAGCTAATTTCAAAGCTACTATTCCACATTCAATCGACAAGATAAATTCAATACCATAGACTAGATGGAAAGGTGTAAATATCGTGGCAGATTTAACGAATGTCCGATAGGCCCATAATGCTGAGAACAACATGGTGTTCTAGCTTGTCTTATGAATTCCTATCATTCGTCGAAGCATAGTAATGAGAACTTTATTGATTGCTTCAACTTGGCCATCGGCCTGTGGATAATAGCGGGTTGAGCTTTCATGGTGAAGACCCAACTTTTCAGTAAGTTCAGACATCATAAAATTATGAAAATGACTAGCATGATCGATAATGATAGCTTGAGGGAAACCAAATTGAGTAATGATATGATTGAATATGAACAATGATGCATCTTTCCCGGTGTTATCAAATTTAGTCATTTCCTTGAATCATTTAGTGAAATAATCCACAACTACAATGATGTATCCATGCCCCCCGGTCGAGTGAGGGTTACATGTCATGAAGTCAATGCCCCATTTGGAAAATGGACCAATGAAAACTACAAGATTTAAGGGAGCAGGATGAGATCTTATATTGTTATTATAAGTTTGGAAAGCATGGAATTTTTGAATAGCAGTAATGCAATCCTTAAACAAAGAAGGCCAGAAATAATCTTCTCGTAAGATCTTTTGGGAAGTGGCATACCCAGATATATGACCCCCACATGCTCTGGAGTGACAGTCATCCAAAGCTTTCTCAACTTCATCGTAAGTGAGACATCGTCGAAAAATGGATTCAATACCATAGCGATAAAGGGTATCACCGATAATGATGTATTGTCAAGCTTGATAGCATATGCGATGATGATCTGTACTAGAGAGGTCGGGACACAATTTTTGAGTCCGAAGATAGATAATGATATCTTTGTACCATACATCATCAAAACTGATAAGAAAAAGGGATTCGTCAAGTAAGGAATCCTCTGCCACATTTTTTGTCTCAGTGGAGGGAAGGTCACATATCAATTCGGTGAAAATCAAATATTTCTTAGACTTAGCGCGTTCAAACTCTAAGTCGAACTCCTAGAGAATCACTATCCATTTGGAGTAATTTCCCCCTAGAAATTGTTGGGTAAGGATATGTTGCATAGGTTTGGAATTGGAAATAACAATGGTTTTGTGCAATAAGATATAATGACAAAAATGTTGGACAACTTGAACAGACACCAAGGCCAGTTTTTCCACATGTAGGTATTTGGTCTTGGTAGTCATGAGACTCCGAATAAAATACTATATCACATGCTCATCATGCGAATCATCCTCTTGGACTAAAACCATGGCAATGGTAGAGTCCAAAGTAGCTAAGTAGAGGAAGTAATCTCGGCTATAATCAGTGGGAAACAATAATGGTGTACGGGTTAAGGAAAGTTTCAAAGCTTCAAAGGATTTGTTTGTAGTATCATCCCATAGAAACTCATAACCTTTCTTGAGTAGTCGAGTGAATCCTTTTGTTGGTTCAACATAATTAGGGATGAAACGACGTAAAAATTTTGCCTTCCCTTGCAAACTCTGGAGCTGGTGCAAAGTGGAAGGAGGAGGTAGATTAAGGATAGCCTCAACCTTCAAGGGGTGTACCTGAATCCCATGCATCGATACAATAAAACCAAGAAGTCGGCCGGACTCCACACAAAAAACACATTTGTGTGGGTTTAAGAGGATATGATAATAACGACAACGTACAAAAATGGCCCTTAAATGTGTGGGTGATCTTGGTGATGCATGGAATGTGCCGATAGATCATCAAGATAGGGTTGTACAATGTGCTTAATATCATGGAAATCATAAGACATATCACGTTGAAAATTCACGCCAACATTCTTGAGACCAAAGGGTAATTTCCGGTAGGCAAAGGTTCCCCAAGGGAAAATAAAAGAGGTCTTGTGTTGGTCTGCGGGTAAAATATTAATTTGATTATAGCTGGAGAAACCATCCATCAATGAGAATATTTCACTACCGGTATAGTCGTCAATGATCTGGAAAAGCCTTTTTTATGTCCCTATAATATACACAAACATGGATGGTACCTTGTTTCTTATTCACCGGAACTATATTGGATACCCAATTCGTCAAAGACATGGGATATACAAATCCATATTTAAGAAGTTTTTCAACTTCAAGTTTGATAGCAACAACTTTGCATGGATGTACTGGGCGAAGTCTCTGCCGAACGGGTTTATCATCTGGGTATGTATTAATCTCATGCATAATGATATCAGGATCGATACTTGGCATTTCTTTGTAACTCCAGTTGAAAACATCGTGGAATTCCTGGAAAAGGGCTTTATACGCGTGGACCTCATCAATGGAACATGAGGCCCTGACCTGAACATTCTCCACGACTCCGGGTTTAATGGATATGTCGAGAGGGATGATAGGTGAAATGTTTCTCAAGTTCCCTTCATACAAGACATCATATTTTGACTCATGAACTTAAGAAATAACAAAAATGGTCGACAGAGTCAGAATCTGTTGGTAATTCTCTATGATATCACATTCTAGGAAGAGAACAAAGTGATCATTCCCATCGTCCCAGGGAGTGTCTACCATAGAAATGACTGACATGAACATCTCATTAGTAAGAAATACCTCATGGAATGGATCAGGATATGAATCACAGAGAGGATGGGGAGTGAGGCTTCCGATTGACGGGGAGTGAGGCTTCCGATTGAATGGCTTGATAAGAAGATTCGACAGGACTTAAAGGAACCTTGTCGCCACAACTAAGGTAGTCACCACGATTAGGTACTACCCATGGGTCGTGTGACTTAGGGGTTTCATGAATAGTGGTGGATATCATGTTAATAGAGGCAAAAAAAGGAGTGGGAATATCGGGTGGTGATATTGGAAATGTACCCATCAAAGTTGAATCTTTCATAAGACCCACGTCGACATTCTTGTAACCAGGAGGTGTCTTCGAAATGAAGGGAACGTTGCTAGTACGAGAATCAAAATTAAAGAAGGCCAGTTGGTCAAAAGTAATGACCTTTCGTAAGTGGGGGAAATGTACAAATGGAAAAGAGTAGACACAATTGGATGCATGGAATCAATACATCTATGGACAATTAAAAGGTTATAATCAAGAGGTGCATCGAAGACCTCAACCTCAACATTAACCGATTTACCTTCCAATGTAATAGACAATGAGGGAAGAACACCATAGGGTTTAAAACCTATACCATTGAAGGATTTAAGTGTATTGTGTGATTCAGTGAGGGTAGGAGAGCCAATGGCTTTCCAACAAGTGACGGACATGACGCAATTCAAGGTTCCTTCATCAATAAAAAATCTATAGATATTCTTGTTTTCAACAACAACTTGGATCTGAAAATATAACTAAGGAGGAAGCCTTGGAACATGATCTTCCAAGTCAAAGATTATCATATTGGTGTCCGTGGGATCAATTCCACCAGTGGCCTTTAACAATGCCTTCCATTGAGCATGGAAACTTTGAAGGACTTTGAGATCTGACATCGCAGAGGGTGCTTGTGCAAGATCTTCTACAATACTGTAGTTTTGGGCAACATGTGCGTGAGGATTGACCGCAAAATTTCAAACTATGGCCTTGGGAGGAGGGCAAAGAAATGTATCAAGACCCGGTCTTTTGAGATGAAGAGGACCGTTGGGAGGTGAAGTTGGGGTAGAAGGTTGAACCAACGAAGGTGGTATATTATCAAATTTCACTTTTGAGAGAGAGTAGTCTTTGGCTCGAGTTGTGATTGCAACTTTGTTCTTTTTAGAACCACTAGTACACATAAGGACATAAGATGAGGTAGAAGGAGAAGCTTGGTCATGAATGACCAGTTGGGCTTTCTACTGCGAAGGGAAAGGTTGTGAAAAAACAACAGGTGTAGAAGTTTTTCCGGTTCCTTAGAGGAACTTAGTAACCTCGACATGTCTTGGACAATATTTCGTGTAATGATTTTCACCACAAACAAGGGAGGGGTAACAAGGTTTACATTTATCTTTCTCATCATCAGTTTGTGTTTTGGATTTATTATATTGTGGATTATTATTCTTGTCCTCCTTATTCTTACCCTTCCCTTTCTTTTTATTTTGATTATTTCCAGTAGGCGTGGATTGAACAGAATTAACCTCGACAGTCTTACCGATGGAAGGAGTAGGAGTAGGAGTATTTTGTGCATTATAATTATTAGATTTGGGATTGGCGTGAACAGCGTGTGCCGACTGGGTCGCAGCGTGAAAGGTGCCAATCACACCATATAATATCCCTAGGACGCACCCAATTGTATTGTAAATGAAAATGTACTTAAGCTGGTGAGTTGTTTTGATTTCATTTTGTATGCACCTTTCATGGCATAGTCTGCACAAGTACTACGCAGTAGAATGATGAAGTGTGCACATTCCTATATACCACGCACAACAACTTGAGTGCGCATGATATTGAGGCCAGGGAGCCTTTTGTGTATATGCTACATTTTATAGGCTGGTGAGCCAGTTATTGTAAGCTAGGATGCTTATGTTTTGATTAGGCCGGAGAGCCTAGATGTTAAAGGCCAGTGCACCTACTTTTGTATGTCTCATAATTAATATAAAATACATCTTTGTGCGCAGACCGACCATGATAAAAGAGATGGGGGACTAAACTCCACTAGTTAGGGAAATGGAGGGGCTAAGTTAAGGAAAGGGGCTAAGCTGGGGAGATTAATCCGAAAAGGAATATTATATTAATATTTCTTAAATATAAAGTATGTATAATTAATTTATCTTAAGTTCTAAAGTTGGGGACAAGTAGGCCAAAGTAGCTCCCAACATGACAAGTGCCAAGTTGGGAACATGCATACATATTGTTGGGACTTAGTTCATTTTCCTATCTTTTCCATTAGGCTTCCCATCATTCCTTCCATCATTCAATCATCTAGTCAATCATCCATGAGCATACACACACCCATTGAGCTACCTTTCATATCTTCATGATTGTACCTAAACTTGTATCCATATCCATTTTTGTGTTGGTGTATCTGGTTAGCTTGGGAGTTGGACCGAAGAAGCAAGTTGTCAAGCCCGTGAGCAATTTCTCTCTAGGTGAGAGAATTGTGGGAGTTGATTTCCTGAAGGTGACGAACTGCAGTCACAGTGCTCTGAGACTTCTTGTCTAGCTTGTTGTTGAAGCCTAGAAAGGAAGTGGGGCAACCGAAGGACTGTTGAGTAGAGAAGGGGCACACTTCCTAGAGTGGGACATGCATGTGGGGAATGCAGGACTGTAGAATATTAGTTGAGTTGGCACCTGAGACAGAGTCTTTCCTGTTGTCTATGAGCCTTTATCCTGGTTAGGAATCTCTTTTGTAACATCCTTCTCTTGCGCACGCTGAGTGAACTTATTCTTGAGGACACTTGCTCGCAAGTGATTCAGATTATTATACTATTAAACCTTTGATTTTGATTATGAGGCATTATGGGTTGATGACATGTTGTTTTACTGCATTGACTTAGATAGGTTCTATTGACTTGGTTTTACTGAGTGTATAGGATTTTGGACCTCAAGGATGTAGGGGCATTGATGGAACCCCTTGGACTCCGGATTGAGTCGGGGAGTGAAATATTGGGGTTTGATTGTTTTATATGTGATATTAGTGCATCTGATTAGATGATATGATTATGGATATATTTCTGACATGATTCGTTGATGATGCAGGCTGATGATAGCTTGTTGACCAGACTCACATGTGGAGTAGAGGGGCCATGCAATACTACTAGAGATGTTGAGGGAGAGGTGTGGATAGTAGCCCTGCCACAACTTACTAGCACTCCCACCATGCTCAAACTGTAGGTTAACGATTACCTAGTTCAAGAGGACCACGATGCTATGAGGGAAGACTGCAATAGTCAGTCATGATGATTCTAAGGGGTGCACAATAAGGCAGGGGCCTTATTCCTTAGAGGCCCTTAGTCTCCCACAAGATCACTTGGCGGAGTGTTGACTCTAGGGCTTATTGATGTATGCCAAATCAGTCAAGAGGCGAGTGGCACCCTTGGAGCACGTGGTGCATCCTGAAGGGCACGTCACGCAAGAGAAATAGAAAGTGGCGAGTGGCACCCTTGGAGCACATAGTATGTCCTGAAGGGCATGTCGCGTTGTTATTAATAATTTAATAAACCTATATGTATTTAAGATGAAAAATGTGTAAGGAAGATTTAAAATTTTTCCCGTAATAAAATTTCACCCAGCCTAGGAAAATAAAGTCTAGGTCTAAATTATGTTGGTGGTAAAATTTTATCTATTTATTAATATATATATATATATAAATGTTAAAATAAAATAAATAATAAAGATAATCTTCATTAATATAGTGACAAGAAGGGGGTAAGAAATTAAAGTGATTATAAAAATATTTTGGGATAAAACTTAAAAAGGGGAAATAATTGTTTTACTTTATTATGCTAATTAAAAATTTAATTCATTAAAAAAGAAAAAGGGAAAAAGGGTAAGTTTCTGCACATGCCTTTTTGAGTTTAATTAAAAAGGGGAAAAAGGGAAATCTAAAATAATTAGGAAGCTAGAAAAAAACGGGAAACACTAGGAAAAAGAAGATAGTCCAACTTTTTAAGGTATCTACCATTTAAGAACTTTCTAATTTAAACTAAACTAGTAAATTAATAATGGGGAAATTCATTAAAACCTGTAAGAAAAGTACCCCTAGAGTTGGATGGGAGGTACCGGTGAAGTCTCATCGGTCGACAAGCGGGAGTTGCATGGAGCGCATGGGACAATAACTCAGAGCGAGTTACCTAGGATACAATACACTTCCTTTATTTCTGCATGGTAGATTGTTAGTATGATTTATGCTTTTAGTTTGGTATTTTATTTGGGTAAGAAAGTGATGATCTTAGCGTTTAGTTGTTAACTAATTTCCCCATAGCCATAAGCTCGTCATTGATTGATTCCCATGGATTCGACCCCTGCATGTATTGACCGTCCTGTGGTTTATTGATTTGTGATGATTGTGGTTATTTTTTTTTCCTTAGTCCCTAAATCATCAGTCCACACCTGAGCAGTCAGTCAGGAGCCTGATCTACGGTCATCACTTCGGTGTTAATAGACCTATGGATCTAAACGCCCTGATGTCTGTACGTGGATGATGAGTGAAGGATGTTCCTGTCAGTTGTGTAACCTTGTTGTTTGTTCCAGGTTGATTGAATCTTTCTCCTTGCCACATTGATTACCTTTGATGTGGTTTTTATTCCCATAACGAACCGCTTTGATCCACTGCGTTGATCCCTGCTTTTAATACCCTTTCTGGAAATTAGTTAAGGCTGATTTTGTAATGTTTCTCCTGGCGGTTTTTGTGTGTTTTCCTTGCTTCTGTTCTAGATTTCACTCTGCGTTCCTGTGATTTAATGGATTTTACCTTCTACATTTTTCTTGTGTTAAACCTCTGCTCTTCTTGACTGTTGACAGCTTTCTCCCATGAAAATTAACCCACTACTATTAACTACCCACAAATTTACTACCCATTCGATTTTAATGTTAGAAAAGGTTTGTACATTAAGAATCGGTTGTTAGTATTCAGTTAAGTTGGATGATGGCCTACAAAATTATACAATCTGGCAAAAAAAATTCCCTTTTGCTATGTAAACTGTTGAAGGTGTTTTTGGCCTGTGAATTCTTCACTGTAGAGCCAACGATCCTTTTTCTGGGAAGCAATCATTGCTTGTCTCCTGGAAACTTTTCCACTTGATTAAGGACACCATCCGAAGCTTGTTAACCTCTGCATTTCACCTTTAATCCCAGCAAGTGACCTTACCTTCTTCACTATGAAAAACTGTGATCATTCTCCCCACGAATTACCTCACTCCATTTTTATTACCTCTACGAATTTGACTATGTAGACCAACGTTTTCATCTTGTATCGACGTGTTTTTTATCACTGATTTTTAGTGTTTATATCACTGAGTTTAAATCAATTTATCACTGGAGTCAGCCTTTTTATGACCACATTTTTTCTGTTAATTACCACAAAATTTCCATTAATATGATTTTTTTTGTTGTTGAATGTACCATGTCTTCATTATTTGGCATTGTGATTATAGCTACTGGCAGTTATGATTTTACAGATGGCAGAGAAATTATATTTACCTTCTATTTGGTAATGTTTATGTATAATTCCATTCCTTGGTGAGTAAGGTACAATGACCTTATTTAATGGAGTTGCAATTGTATTTACTGGATTTACTATTATGTTCTTAACCACAACGATTTTATAGTTCCATTGGGTTGTGTGTATTTGCACGATTTTTTCTTTTAAGACAACACGCCTATGTGCCTGGCATTGCCCATGGTTTGCACACATTCCGTTTTTAACTGACAGCTAGTGCGTAAATTGATTACCAGTTTTTTTTTATTGAGTGGTATTTATTCTGATTTCCTGGTGACTGCGATCAACACACATTTCGTTTTTTATTTATTTAAGAACAATGCTTAATTTGATTAAAAATGCATATTCTATTCAGTTGTATGGTATTTAGAATGTTAGGTGACTTATCAACCTTATCGCATTCCGTTTTACTTGAAAACCAATGTGTAATTACTCAGTGGTTTTACAACATTGAAATTTTACATTTACCTTTTTAATAAGAAATTCGCTCCAAGATTATATTAAAGTATAATTTTTAAAAACATCAACAAGTGATTCTTCTCATACTCGGAATCCTAGTTTTACATCATTAAAATTTTACATTTACTTAGACAACAACTTCTTACCCTTTTAGACAGCCACCACATGTGTTTTATGAATGGATTTGGTTGACCAACTCATTTATCAAAGAACTTACTTGGACACCAAGTATAACTTGTATATTAAAGTTGCAATTAATAATTCTTACAGCCTTGTCATTTAAGTTAAACTGATTAAATATCGACTGGTTATTTTTTTAACATCAATGTCATTTTTGGGGCAGCATAGATCACCTTTAAAAATGTTAAGAGTTCAACTTTTTAATGAACAATGTATATTGTTGACAATTGTTTGAATTGGTCAAGTGCCTATTTTAGTTCACCTTTATGATAGCTTGACGACATTAGTAATAATAAAGGTCGACTCCTTCGCCCCTAGACTTATTGACTGATGGATATCAAGATGCGTTAGACATCATGATTATGGGTGTACTAGTCTTTTAGTTTGTGAAAACATTTTGAATGAGGGTTCAGTTGATGCTCAGCTAAAACCTTACCAGCCTTTAGTTTTTGGCAGTTTTTCACCTCATGCCTTAGGTCGAGATGAAAGGAGTGTGTGGTCTATCTTTACACCACAGGTTGTCTTGTAGGAAACAATATTCCTCTGTTCCTTCGCATAGTTTAATTCGAAGGTTATCTTGCGTTTTGTCTACCCATTGCTTGGGGACGTAGGCGTAGTCTTCCTGTCAATTATTTTGGGTCCTAGCGTGTCGATTTATCTATATTCCTTGGTCTAGATAGGATGTGTTGTGCCAAGGTTATTGACGCATATATCACCTGGGGACAACATGATTCCTGATGAGGTGATCATGGCGTGCCCTATTGGATATCGACGAATGAGAACTTGGCCTGATTCGGTAAATGCTGAGTAAGTGTTGACGAGCATTGTAAGTTGCCTTTCGCGCATGGGTGGAGTGCCTTCATGCGTTTGGTTAGCACGAATTGAGGTTCTATTCTGGTTCATCAAGGTCAATGTGTTGGGAGGGGTAAACTATCCCTTAGCTTGTAAGTGTTTCATGTTGTGTTGGGTGGGTAGTCGTTCCTCCTTGATGTCCAACGCATGTTTCGTCCAGTTTCCCTTGTGCCAGTGTGTGGAGTCATAGTTTTGGTTTCCTATTCTGCGGGCGGGGTGCTCGCCATTAGCTGTGTCATCTAGCTGTAAATGTCGTTGTTGTCCTATTTTGTCAAAAAAAAATTGCACAACTGCTCGCTTGTAGACGTCATGATCAGGGTCGTTACACCTTTACCCGGGTGGAGTTTAGTCCCAGCTCAGGGGTGACTCACTGTTGAGAGTTATGAACAATGTGGTCTAAGGCTAGGAGGTTCATGGAAGGTCTGCACATAGTTGGTGACATTCTTACAAAGATAAGTGCCAATTGTGTGATAAATGTACATGCTTCATTGTTATTTACATGCTTATTTTCATGGATTATCATATGTGCGGTTATAACTGTGTTTATTTTTATGGGTATTTCCTGTATATGCTACATGTATATGTTTACTGTTATTTCAGTGTGAATCCGTGCATTTACAGATGTATTTGTATGTTTACGTTTTATATATAATGTTTCCGCAAGAGTTCTATGTGTATATATTTTAACTGCATATAGTTCGAAAAATTTATGTGGCATAGCTCAGTTAGATGTTGGGTATGTTACAGTATGTTCTGCAGAGAGAACATAAGGGTTCTCTGGCGTAGCATGGCCCGACATGGATGGCTGAGGATGTTACAACATGGTATCAGAGCTTTAACTTTCAACACTCAGCCTGGATGGGTTGAGAAAGTTGAGTTGAAGCGAAATGTCATAGAGGATTGATTTCTAAGTGGCCAAATTTCGAGTTACATAATGTTCATGGTAAAAAGTAATAGAAATTGGGCAGAATTGGGAAAAAGCCCAAATTCTTGTTCTTAAATTTGGGGAAAATTGAGAAATTTGGCCAAGTGATGAGATATTACCGATTTAATATCTTTTCTAGAAAATTTGGATCTAGAATGGGTTGAATTTGAAGTTACAGTGAAGCCATGACAGATGGAGCGAGTTTAGTGGTTAAAATTCTCAATTCGTGAATTGATTTTTGGATAAATCCATTCCAGAAAAGTCAACTTACAATGATTTTTTGTGGCATAGGTTGAACTTGTGTTATCGGGGTGAAATTGAACAAATTTCATGGTTTCATAATGTCTATGGTAAATTGGGGAAACATTTAAGCAAAAGCCCCAATTTCTACAATGGAATTCATGAGGAATTGATGCGCATAAAAATGAATGTGCACAGGTGGGCGCACTAAAAATGCACGATGCACGATAAAATCTTGTGATAGGTAAAATTCGACACTGCGTGAAAAGATATCGACATGCTGGTGCACATGCTAAATTTTTGTGTCGTGTGGAAAAATGTTAGTGTGTGGGTGTGCGCACTAAATTTTGGTGTCACGCTGAAAAATGTTAGTGTGTAGGTGTGCGCGCTAAATTTCGGTGCTATGTGGAAAAATGTGGATGTAAAGGACCGTACAATAAATTTAGAATTGTGCAGTGCACACACACATAATAATGATGTGCATGGTGTGCATAGTTTTGACAGAGCGCATAGGAGTTTTGTTGGTGCGCGTACAATGTGGGTATATGTTGTCGCACGACAGTTTAGTTAGTGGTGCGCACAGAGTTTTGGTGCGCAGTGGAGACATACTAAACTATGGCATGGTGCAGTGCATAGAGTACAATGTGTGTGGAATATTAGCATGTGATACAAAAATGTGCATAAGATGTAATAGTGCAAGAACCAAAACTGTACGCGATGGATATTGGTGCAGGACACGAAAGTAGCGCGAACAAGTTATTGGAGCAACATAGAAGTGATACATAGTGGTTTTAAAGTGAGAGAAGCACGATTTACCTTGTTTTGTTGTTGTGCATGGTGAACATGGGTTTACATGTTGAAATTTGTGTGTGCGAAGTTGTTACAAAGGGTGAAGAACAAGAGAAAACCTGTGATTTTCTGCGACATTTTATACTATTTGAATGTCAGCATTTTTCAGCGCGTTTTTGAGGCCCTTAAGAGCATTTTTAGTTACTCAAAAACCATGAGAACAACGTGTACCAAGGCACACTTTGTCTTTTTATCCCAAATAAAAGAGCTCAGAGAGAGCTTTCTAATGGTGTAAATTGTTCGTCAAATGGAGCTTTTATGAGAAAGTTACAACACAAACAGTGAAGGGTAAATTTTAAGACCCCACTAACTTCAAAGAGCCATAACTTTCTGCTCCGGAATCAGATTGAGGCACAAGATTATTCAATGGAAATATATTGAGACATAAAATAAATTCCTAGAGTTAAATTAAATTTCCGGTCATGTTAAAATTGTTTAATATGGAAAATAAGGCACTTATAGCATTCCAGACCAAAAACACAAATTGTCCTAGAACTTCAGCAGGCTATAACTAGGAGCCAAGAACCTAGAAAGAGATGAAACTTGGACAGAGTGTCCATAATATGTATATGAGGAAACCCAATTTATCTCCTGTGAAAAATCTAATGGAATAGGTGCAAAATTGTATATTTACAGCGTAGAGTTGCGCCAAGTTGAAAAATGAACAAAAAAAATATTAATGGGCAATTTTTAAATAGCCATAACTTTCTACTCAAGACTCAAAATTGAGCATGGGAGAAGGCGTTGGAAATGTATTAGACAGTGGAATCTAAATATACACCCAGAATATTGAACTCGACATTGAATTTTCCAAGAAATCAGAAGAAAAAATTATGATATATATTATTGAACCATAATGGTTCATATTTTCATGAAATTGTTGAAACAGTTAGCCTGCCAAAGTTTTGTTGGCTGCACATTTTGCACAGTTAAAAAAAATTAGATCGGTTCACGATCAACATAGATTCCAGAGTAATGGAAGAGACATAGGGGAATTACATTCAGGAGGATGAGATTAGAGGGATGGATGTCCATTTGGGCATTGAAGGAACAAACTCCAATGGACATGGAGAAGGAAGAGATGAAAACATGATTATGGCAAAGACCATTACAAATTTGTAGAAGGATGTACAAAGAAATTTGGCTGATAATGAAAGGCTTATGAAATACAAGGAGCAATAAGATGAGTTCAACATGAATTTACTGCATAGATTGAACCGATTAGGAAAGAAATTGGATAAGGAGAGTGGCTCAAGAAAATCAGGAAGTCACAGGCCTTCTGATGAGAAAATAAAATCAATAAGTGTTAGCAGAAATCACCATCACTCCCCAAGGCATTCCAATAAGAGATCACAGAGAAGCTCAAGTCCATCCCCTACCAGGAAGCACAAGAGGTCTGGGGTGGATGAGCTATGAGGAGAAATGAACAAAATCAAACCTCCTACATTTGATGGTAAGCTTAGGAAGGATGAAGATGAAAAAACATGGTTGTTGGGCATGAGAAAGTATTTTCAATTTCATAATTATTCTTCTCATGCAGAAGGTAGAATTGTTATCTATCAACTCAAGGGAAAGGCATCCATGTGGTGGGACCATCTTGTGCAGGTGCAACACATTAAAGAGAAAAGTGTTACTTGGAGGGAATTCAAGAAGTATTTTGAGAAGAAATACTTGACTAAGAGATACTATGACAATAAAATGAAAGAATTCTTTGAACTCAAGCATGGGAGTAGGACAATAGATGAATATGAGAGAAGGTTTTTAGAACTGCTAAAGTATGTCTCTTTCATCAAGAATGAGAAAGTTAATATTCAAAGGTATTTGAGTGGATTTCCATCATTCATCAGTGAAAAAATACATTATGATGATTCCAAGACATTGGAGGAGACCATAAGATGAGCTAAATGCCTATATGATCAACAAAAATCAAGGCCAACTTTCCAAAACTCTTGGGAAGACAAAACAAAATTCAAGGTGGATCAGAAGAAGAACGGATCTAAGCCCCATTTCTTCAAAAATAACCCACAGGGAAAACAAACTCCTAGATAGCCCAGAACGATTGAAATAGGGGGTCAAAGGCTAAGGCAACCACCTATTGAATGTTTGGGTTGTAAAGGAGATCACATGTTCAAAGATTGTCCTCACATAGGTGAAAAAGTGAGAATTGTTCACAATGTACAACAAGATGAAATAGTGGAGGAAATGGGAAGAAATGTACCAAGGATCTATGCAATGTTGGACAACAAGCAAGCAGATTATCAGTCACATATGATTGAAGTGGAAGGTATGATCAACAACCAAACTATTGCTATTTTAATTGATTCAGGATATAGTCATAATTATATAGATCCTAAGATGGTGGAAAGTTTGCATTTTCCAAGAAGCAAGCATGGAAAATCTTGGTTGGTGCAGCTGGCTATCAGAGCCAAAAGAAACGTTAATGAGATGGTAAGTTATGTCTTATGGACATGAATGCACTAGACACAAGGGAGGATTTGAACATATTTCCTTTAGGTTCCTATGACTGTCTAATTGGGATGGATTGGTTGGACCAACATCATGCCATACTAGACTATTATAACAAGGCCTTTACTTTCTTGGATGAGGAAGGGACCCTAAGGAAGGTCCAGGGAATTCCCAGGGAAGTAACCATCAGAGAAATTTTAGTATTGCAACTGAAGAAATGTTACAGAAAAGGGTGTCAAATATTTGCAACACATATGGAAGAGACACCTATAGATAAGGTTCCAAATTTGGAAGTTTATACAGTCTTGGAATAATTTAAAGATGTGTTTAAGGAGGTACTAGGACTACCCCCAAAGAGAGATATTGATTTCTCTATAAATCTAATTCCTAGAGAATCTACAGTGTCAAAGACTCCTTACAGAATGAGTACACCAGAGTTGAAGGAGTTGCAAATGCAGCTTGAAGAGCTTCTGAAGAAGGGGTATATATGCCCAAGTGTGTCACATTCGGGTGCCCTAGTCTTGTTTGTGAAGAAGAAAGATGGAACATTAATATTGTGCATTGATTTCAGATAGTTGAATAAAGTGACTGTTAAGAACAAGTATCCTTTGCCAAGGATTGATGATCTTTTTGATCAATTGAAGGATGCCAAGATATTTTCAAAGATAGATCTGAGATCAAGATACCATTAGGTAAGGATTAAAGAGGAATATGTCAGCAATACTTCCTTTAGGACAAGGTATGGTCATTATGAGTTCCCAGTGGTGCCATTCAGGTTGTCAAATGCACCAGTTGTTTTCATGTGCTTAATGAATGGTGTTTCCCAAGAATATTTAGACAAGTTTGTCATTGTATTTTTGGATGAAATTATTATATATTGTTAGGGTCCTAACATGTAGATAGGTAGAACAATATGTTTGGATGTAATAAAGGTCAATATTAATAAGGCCTTGGAATAAAATAGAATAATTCGAATGTAAGAAGACCTAATAGAAGCTTTTGCTTCTAGAAGGATCTTCCTCTAGATGCTTCTTTTGATAGACATATTTAGTATAAATAGGAGTCGAGGGTATGAGAACCCTAGCTTGGATATTATTGTAATAAATCTATGCTCGACTGGAGGTTTCCCCCTCGAAGAGGCCCGTGAACATTGCTCTCAGAATCAAAGTGTTATTTCTGTTGTTATTCTTATATCATTTTAGTGTTATTGTGGTGATTTTTCTAGTTATATTACTATTATTCTACCATTTCTAGCATTTTATTTTTGTTCTGCATATTTTTTATATTTGGTATATTACAAGTGGTATCAGAGCACTTTCCTTGGCAAAAATTATGGGTAAAGACATATTTCAGCATCTTTAACCCACAGATATCTGTCGTTACACGCATAAACCCGCGGTTGAGGGATTCATACACGTAGAAAATACAAGTGGGTCTTAAGCGCACATCTGTTGGCCACCCTTGTAACCCCTGTTGGTACCCCTTCGAGTGGTAGCACATCAAACAACATTTGTTTATGGATCAACCTATATTTCCTGAATCCCTCTTTAGATAAACCGATTGGTCACCTGATTGCTATAGTGCCACCGAGAGAAACACTCGAGAAGATACTCTCTAGTACCTAGGTAGTTAGGTAGTACGACTAAGGGTACGGTCTATCCTCCTTAGTTAGTGCCCTGAGATATTGGGTCGAGTGCTACTGTTAGACCCCGCACGTATATCAGATATCTATAGCATAGGGAAAACCATTGTCTGTAGAACCCTTGAATACCTAACCCTTGGGGAAAACAACATAAACAAATCAAAACAAGCAAGATCTATTGTCGTGAAACTGTGTTCGGGTTGTCAAGTAACTACACTTTTCTTCCTGGTTATGAATTTGGGCATTTCATCATGACAATGTTCTTCAGATCGAAGTATAACTCCGCAGGTGTAGAAAACAAAACGAGTCTAGAAATTTTTTCACCATTATTTGAGACCTATTCCATTGGATTCATCTCTTCACCCTTATCACATTCATACATATCATTTTTCGGCAAAATTTTTGACCCCACCCGCCCCTTTTCGGTTCCCTCATCCTCATGGCCCATACCCATAGCCAATACTTGGAAGATCGCTTCAATACCTTGCAATATAGTCTCACCGAAACCCAACAAGAAGTGAAACAACTCAGTACCAATGTTGTCACCATCAATACAACCATGTAGTCCTCAATGGAGGAAATAAAACAAAACCTGACCACCCAAATTGAATCTGTCTTTTCTTCACTCTGCACTAAGCTTCATATCCCTATAGATAAGCCTTCCTCTGAGTCACGCCCACATACTGAAGGTGAACATTCCTCTCATTCCGATAACTTTCAGCACCATCACTTACAACATGACCTATGCCTTCCATGAGTGGATGTGACCAAATTTGATGGCTCGGACCCCACTGGTTGGGTAGCCCAAATGGAACATTATTTCTCTTTATATGACATTAAATATGACTTGGCCAAACTCCGATACGATGTTCTCCATCTAGATCAAGAATGTTGGCAATGGTGGCAATGGAGAAAAACTTCCCTTCAAGGGTATATAGCTTGGACACACTTTGTGGCAGAGTTTTATGAACACTTTGACACTGACACCAACCATTTGGGCCATTTGACAAAGTTGAAACAATCAGGAATAGTGGAAGAATTTATAGTTTCCTTTGAGCGCCTGGATTTTTGGACAGAGGGAATGTCTGATGCCTTTTTCTAAGAGTGTTTTATCAGTGGCCTCAAGGATGAGATTCGGGCCCATGTCCTCATGGATCAGCCTCAGAGTTGGGTGGAGGCTACTAAAAGAGATAAAGAAGCACAACAAGTTGTATCTTCTCAAAACCGAAAACCCTCCTTTATCCCTCGCCCTAAACCAGTAAATCCCATTACTCCCTCCGCTCCACTAAAGATCCAAAAATTGACCAGGGATGAAATGGTTGAATGCCAACTCAAAGGCCTTTGTTATAATTTTGATGACAAATATTTCCCAAGACACAAGTGTAAGGAACAAAAGATTTTTATGGCCATCTCCAAGGATATTTCAGAAGAGGATGTTGAAACTCCCCTTGTGTCTGAGTCACCTATAACCACTGGCATAAACCCTCCCTTAGAATATCCTGAAGTAGAACCGGTCATTTTCCTCAATGCTCTCACTGGCTTCTCTGCTCCCCAAACCCTCAAGCTAATTGGTTACATCAAGCATCAGAAGGTCATCATTCTGGTTGATAGTGGAAGCACCCATAATTTTATTCATCGCTGCATTGCCCAAGAAACTCATTGCTACATCCATGTCATCAATAATTTCCAAATCATGATTGTCAATGGTGTCTCCATGAAATTTTGAGGGAGTTGTTAAAATGTGCATCTCCAAATTGGTGAATACCACCTGAAATCTCATATGTTTGCTATCAACATGGGCAGTTGTGACATTATGTTGGGTGCAGACTGGCTAAGGAATTTGGGTCCCATTCTCATGGATTTTAAGTAATTAACCATGCAATTCGACCAGGAGGGCCACCAATATAATTTCCAAGGCATCACCACCAGTTCATATGATATCATTAGTTCCTATCGCATGGAAAAGATGCTAAAAAAAGGTCATTCTGGTGTTATTGCCCAACTCCATGCCATACAAGCAACATAGACACCCTCGGTGCCACAAGACCTCCAACCCATCCTTTCTAAACATCAAGTGGTCTTTTCCACTCCCCAGGTACTCCCTCCTTCCCATGGTGTTCATGATCATTCTGTTATCACTCCAGGAAACTCTCCTAGGCTGTAAGTCGGAGATGCCTGGTAACTAACTCTTTTTGGGAAATATTTTCCAAATAATGATGTGGTTTTTGGATCAAGATGAATATCTAGGGACTGGACTATGTTTTCAAGACTGTCTAGAAATATAAAATCTCACAAGGCCTTCTAGCAATACGGTCAGACAAGGTTTGATTAAATGGTAAAGAAGATAGCTATTGAACCAGATCACACTCATATAAAACAAGTACAATGGGTATAATAACTAAAGAAATAACTTATGATCTTCAACTTAGTCAATCAATTAGTGATATGACAGTCACATGCAGATTGAATAAGCATCAATAAAGAACATTCACTCATAAGCTAACAGAAAAGAGAAGTCTGACAACACAACTGAAGGAAGCCTGCAATTTTTTATAGAATAAGAATAGGTCTCTTGATTACAATAGCAGCATGTAGAACTCAATATCGAACCTTTGGTTCATCTTCTATTCTAATATTTATAGCATTACAAAACAGTTCTAAGATCCTGAAAACATGGATCAAATCAACTAAAAATAGCAAGTCAAAATCTGTTGCAAAATAAGTGGGATGCTTCCTCAAAATGAGGTCAATCCTTGATTTCTCTCTATTGATTGTTGGTGCAGTGTAGAACAGCCTTCCAAGGCTACATGATGACTTTCAAATAGAGACTAGGTCGAATTTGCTGATGTGGCCAGGTGTCATGCTTTCTGTCTTAATTAAAACATGTCCATAACCTTTGAAATAACTCCTTTCTTCATAATATGTCAAAAATAACTATTGTGCTGGACTTGATAATTCATTAGACATTCATTGGAAAAGATCTTGAATCTTTTCATATCAAAAATCCTTGACCTGTGTAAAAACTTGTTCAATTCTGGACACACAGGCTTTCGGTGGTTGTCTGGGAAGATTTCTGGGTGAGTTATCCACCGAAAGCGCCTCTTTTCAGTGGTTAATGAGCACATCGTAGGCTCGCCTAAACCACCGAAAGTTAAAATTTTAAGAAGTTCCCAAATTGCAAAAATGTTTATCCTGAACCCTCTTTTAATACTCAAACTTTATTAGATGTTGCAGCCCTAGTTTGTGTAGACCTACGAACTTGTGTTGACTGTGTAGGGAGTTCTGGTACATCTATAATTATTGTGGCTAAATTAGCCAAAGTATCCAGTCTAGTCTGTTCCTCTTCAGGTTCTTCAAACTTCTTTAACTTGAGCCTCAGAATTCTGAGCTGCCTGTAGAGTTTCATATTTTCTCTGATCAAATCTCTATTTCTATCTTTGATTTTATCATGTTTTTCTCTAAGAGTTTGATTCTCTTTAAACAGTTCAACATTTCTCTCAGTGAGGTCTGTGTTTTCTTTTTTGATTACCCTCTCCAGGACTTCCATCTCATAAATTTCTCTTAGGAGCTTATTGATCTTCTTTGTCTTACCTTTCTTAGGCTTGCTGGAGGAGGCTTCTCCTTCTGGTTGCCTGTGGGTCTCTGGAGGATTTAATGGAGGTAGATTTATCTTCAATTTTGCATCCTGTTTGATCTGCAAGTTGTCCTGTGTTTTTTCCATCCCCTGCTCTGAGTCAGAGTCACTATAAGGTAGATTGAGAAGGTTTTTTCCTATGACAGGGTTTTTATCTTCAAACTGTAGTTTCCTCTTGATTTCTCCCTTCTTGCTGGGTGATGTTTTTATAGAATCTATGGGCATGGAGATTCCTTTCCTCCTCCTATGAATACTCTTGGGATTAGGATATTTTCTGCTTCTAGCCTTCCTAGCTTTTATCTCTGGAGGTCTTTCTGTCTGAAACTCATTCCAAAACAAGAAGAAACCCCACTCAATTTGTTTCCTCTGTAGAGATTCTTTCACAAGAAGGGTAATCAGCCCCTGATGTGATAACCTACTTACAACTTTAGCAGGCTGGGCTTTCACCTGTCTTTCCATCTTAGTCAGGGTTTTATGGAAGAAGTAAGGCATGTTTATGCGTTCTTTGCCTGTGAAATGGTTCAGCAGTTTAAAATGGTAATACATTACCCTGTTGTAGCGCCCCTCACAGGTGATATACACCAAAATCGCCCTTAGTAGGAACTGCCACTTTGGCTCCAGATAGGACATGGGAATATCCTTCTTCCAAGTCAAAGATTTATGAACTGGTAACAAATACGACCTGAATTCAACATTTGAAGGTGAGGAGGTTTTAAGCCAACAGTCCCCTGTTCTGGATAACCCTGTGTATTCGGCAATAGCTGCTTCATCTATAATAAACTCCTCCCTGTCTGTTTTAGCAATCCTTCCATCATAGGAGAGGGAAAATGCTTCGGCCACTTGTTGGTGAAAGGTTGTCAATTTTTCACAGTATGTGAAAACTCCAGCCTGTTTAAAACACTCTGCGACCTCTGGATGAGTTTCAAAATACCACATGCCATCTACTTCGGATCTCAAAGCAGGACTTGCTTTTGACATGGTTCTATGCCGACTGTACCTGATACTGTGGGAATCAAAGTGTTCAAGAGGCAATGGCTCTGGGAACTAAGAAGACAATCGATGCCACTTATGAAAACTCAGTGAAATCGGGTGACAAAGAATAGGATTAATGAATTCAGCAGAACACTGACCTACTCTCAGATGACAATCTGGCTGAGGAATGCCGAAACTTTAGATTTTCGGGGGGAACAATTTAATTTCTAAAACTTTGAAAAAGAACAGTTTCCAATATTACCTTCTTACCCGACCAGGTTTCCTTGACTCGGGATACTTGCTGAACTCGGAGACACTTCGACAATCGACAGAGAACGCGGGATTCATACTTTTGAAAATATGATTTGTTGATAAAATCGTAATCTGGTGGTTGTCTTCAGCGATCTTCGGGATTCATTATAACACATCGAGTTTTCAGATGAAGGAATGACCTGGTAATGATGGCTGGCATACTTTCCACTGAAATGGAAGGAAGCTCCATGCAAGGAAGCTCCATGCAATCATACCTGCCAATCACCGCCCTGCGTGGATTTGAAATGATCACTGCAGTGAATAAGACACCGATGCTTCGAACCTTTCAGACGGAGGCCATGAATGTGCATCATCTCCTGCATGGTAAGCTTTCGGCGGTTGTATTTCTCATCATTGCGCTGATTTTTGACATCTGGCTCGTGCGAAAGCATGAGATTTCGTTTTTCACGTTCAAACACTTTCGGTGGTTGCTTGTCTTCTGCTTCGACCCCTTATCTGACGAAAATGAAAACTTTCGGTGGTTAATGAGCATAGTGGAGGATCGCCTAAACCACTGAAACCTGATATTTTTCCATTTTCTTGACTGAACCAAAATCAACATTGCTTTTGAGATTATTACAGAAAGACAGATTCTCTAACTTATTTATAGAAATTTAGAAATCAAATTTTAGAACTCAACCTATCATCTAGAAAATCAAATGAAATCTACCGATTTATTTGAGGAGTTAACACTGTCTCCTATTGGGGATGAATACCTCCCTGTGAGGTTTCAAGAACCATAGAATCGATGCCTTTCCTGGAAAAGAACCTAAAAACTAAACTATCTTCTAGTGTTTCCATTGGGCATGGAGTTATTGTAAAAAAATAAAAACTAAGAATATCAATACAATGTCTAGGCTTTACAGCCTTAGAAGAAATAAGGTTTTAGAAATCGCTCATTTACCGGGCCACTGAACACTTCCTCACCCTCCAGATTCTGCAGGATGAAAGTGTTATTGTTTTGAACCTGAGTGATCATAAAAGGGCCTGTCCACAAGGAATCAAACTTGCCATGCTTGCCTTTCTCCTGACGAAGAGCATCCCTGAGTGTCTTGCTGAAGAATTCCATGGGATGATCAAAATATTCCACGTCTTTCTGAAGCAGGACTGTTGCCACTGTGTCATAGGAAGCAAAAGAAAAGACATAGAAAGTCTTACTGTACTCTGGGCTGATCAGAATTGGAGATTCAATGATTTCTTGCTTGATATCTTGAAAAGAGTTTCTCGCGCTGTCTGTCCATTTTACCTCAGCCCCTTTTTTCAGCATGCATGTTATATGTTTGACTAATTCAGCAAAATTTGGCACAAACCTTCTGACAAAATTTATCTTACCGATCAGTGACTGAATGTCCTTCTTTGACCTTGGCAAGGACAACTTTTGGATTGCCTCCACTCGTGCTGGATCAATCATTACACCTTCAGCTGAGACGATGTGACCCAAGAGCTTACCCTTTCTTAGAGAAAACTGGGATTTCTTGGGATTTAATGAGATCCCAAACTGTCTGCACTTTAAGAATACTCTTTTCAGATGTTTCAGGTGCTTCTCATGGCTGCTGGAATACACTGTAATGTCATCAAGGTATATGACGACAAAATTTTCCTTTTATCCCACAAATGCTATATCCATGGCCCTTTGTAATGTGGCCCCGATGTTCATTAATCCAAAGGGCATCTTGGAGTACATAAAGGTCCCCCAAGGAGTGGTAAACGCAGTCTTCTCCTGATCATCCGAATGGACAAAAACCTGATTGTAACCAGAAAAGCCATCAAGAAAGGACATGACCTTTGCCCCTGAAATCCTCTGTAACAAGTGTTCCATATTAGGAAGAGGATAGTTTTCCTTTTTAGAGCATTTGTTCAAGTTTCTGAAATCTACACACAATCTTACCTCACCATTCTTCTTCCTTACGATCACCAGATTGGAAATCCATTTGGAATATCTCAAGGGAACTATGATCCTGGCATCTAGGAGTTTTTTAATTTCTCTCTCAATCATTGGCAGCAGAAGAGGAATGATAGGCATGAGTTTTTGCTTGAACAAAACAATGTCCTTTTCAAGAGGTATCTTATGCTGAATAATGTCGGGATCGTAAGTCTTTAAATCACTATATTTCCAAGCAAACACATCGGAAAATTCCTTCAAAACACTACAGTATTTTGACTTCTCATCGGCAGTCAATTCAGAAGACAAATTAATAAACTTGGGCTGGATTTTACCTCCTATGTTATGCTCTTGAACAGCTGGATCTTTCTCCTTTTTGTCTTGTTGGTAAGGGACATCATTTTTATCAAACAGCCTTTCCAGGGGTACCAAACCTCGAGGTATGTAATTATTGGGTAGCTGGAAAATATCATGCTGACCCAATTTTTTCCTTAGCTTAGGTTCCTGTGATTCTTCCTCATTAAGATTCTGCTGATCAATGTGCAAATTAGAAAACTCATCTACCACTTGGAGAAACCTGTTGATTTCCTCATCATCTTCAAAAACTTTCCAATATTTGACATTATCAGGTAAGGAGGGTCGATATTTTACTTGAATCTCATAGCTGAGCTTAGGGGGCATGGGAGGAATGAATGTGCTGGATGAAACAACAAGAGAATCAACAAGCTGATTCATATCCCTCGGTATGTATGAAATTTCAAAAACAGAAAAAGAATCATGCAGCTTCCATACCTCGTCTCTGTAATCTTTTAATCTGATGTGCTTAACTTGAAAGGTGTTGTTTACCTGTTGTACGATGAGGTCTACATCTCCAAATACCTTCAAACCTTTTATCCCCATCTCTTTGGCTGAATTTAATCCTAACAACAGAGCCTCATACTCTGCTATGTTATTAGTGGTTCTGAAGTCGAGCTTGAAGGACAAAGATATGGTCTCCTTTGAAGGAGAGATCATAACTACTCCAACACCTGCTGAGTCTTTAGTGCTGGCCCCATCGAAGTACATAGTCCAGACTGCAATGTTTTCACTTTCAGCCTGTTGTTCAATAGGCTTCACTAGCTGCATAGGAGTTGATTGACCATCATCAATCTGAAGGATGCATGAACCAAAATCCGTATCCACAGCATAGATAGGATGATTGACAGAATTTTTTCCATCGCTGATGATATAAGCCAGCTGGTTTTCCCTGTAAATTCTCTTCATTTCCCCCCCAAACACTGGAATTGTAGCATAGGACAGATCCATATGCAATATGACTCCTAATCTCTTTCCCCATGATCAAGAATAAAGCAGCCCAAACTTAGGTGGGATATCAACAACCACCACGTCCATAACCATGCTCCTCATTAGCAGTTGGGCAAGGTTTATAACCATATCTTTGATGAGGTCGAGACATCTGACCTTTCTAGAGTCAAAGGAGAAAAGGTCTTGATATGGTTTGGTGACTTCGAGACCAAACTCATCCATCACAGCCTTTGGCATAAGGTTATGTGATGCCCTAGAATCAAGCAGAAAATTGTGAATGATTTTGTCATGGACATTTAAAGATATGTAAAATGGTGGACAAGAATCATCACGGTCTTCTATCATGGGCCCTATGGTCACTTTAGGCTTATCATCTTGTAGATTAACAAAATCATCTGACGGAGAGGTCTTAGGCTCAAGAGACTTTAAGATGGCTGCTTTAAAGGATTCATTCTTCATGAGTTCAGTTAAAGGCATGGGTATCTTAACCTTTTGAATTTCAGATTCAAAATTGAAAGAGAGAGATGTTCTGTCTGAAATCTTTACCTCATTGGAAGGAGACTTGAGACTGACTTTCTCCTTGGCTAGAATCTGAGTTTGTTTCTTTTGCTGTTTTGCTGGAGGGGAAGTTTGTTTTTCCAGAGCTGGAGGTTGATTGGCAGCAACCTCTTTACTTTTCACAGGAACAGTATCTTGCTTGTTCTTTGCAGGGGCAACAATGGGTGTTTTTGGACCATCACTCTTGGATCTTAAGTTGTAGCCTTTCTGATCATCTGTCAAGTAGACAGCTCCCTCTACACTTGCCTCCTAAATTTGCTAATCCATCAGGGCCTCTTCATAGTCTACCTGTGTCAAGAATGAAGACTCATTCTCATCACCAAAACAATTTATTTCATCAGCATCTTCAATTTCATCGAGAGATGGCTGTTGGTCTTCATCCAATACTGCATTTTGAAAAGGTGGTCTGATCCTCTGCTCATCAACTGGATTTCTGTCTCTTTGAAGTATATGAACTTGTGGATTATTCCTTTTGTAAGGAAAGGTATTTGGATTTCTGGGGGAAAAAGCATTTGGCTCTTTTGCCCTTGCTGATTGTTGATTCTGAACCTTCAACTTTGACATTTCAGTCGTCAAACTGTCTAACATCTTTGCCATCTTTTCCATTTTACTGCTATAAGAAGAAGAGGATTCAACAACAGACTTCTTCCTCTCAGCTCTTCCTTTAAGCTTCTGAGATGCTATAATGTTAGACTCAACCTCGAGTGCGACATCTTGCATTAAAGCAAGCATGGCTGATCATCTTTCTCTAAGGATAAGACAAAATTCTGAATCAAAGGCAACAGAGAATGTGATCTTTGCTGATGCATCGCTTGGTTTAATCTCTGCTAGGATCTTACCAAACATTTTATTAAATCTCTTGATGAAATCGGAGACCAACTCTCCATCATCCCTCTTCAAATTTCCAAACTCAGAAATGTAGTACAACAGATCTCTTCTTTCTCCCCAATGCTTTAAGAATACCTCATCTAATTGTTCGATGCTAGTGATTGAATTAGCTGGTAGCTCTTTGAAACACTTTCGGGCTTGGCCATCCAGACTCTGAATGAAAAATCTAGTCCACACATCTTCTTCTGAAATATTTATGTTTTCTGCATAAGCATAAAATGCTTCAATGTGTTCTTCAGCTGTATACTCCCCTGCTCCTGTAAACTTCAGCATATATTTCTGGTAGTCACCTGTTGGCATGTAAGACAGGGGGTTTGTCAAGACAAGTGGGGAATATCTTTTTGCCAAGATCTGTTCCATCCTGGTCAAAGGGGCAGCCATGACAGTCTTGGTGGTTGATACAAGCGAGGAACTTGTAGGAGATGATGGAGGAGATGAGTAACTCGTAGGAGATGATGGAGGAGATGAGTTTCCTGAGTTAGAATAGAATGGCTTCCTTACTTCACCCTGAGAAGAAGTTTCGGAAGTAGGTGGAAAGTAAGAGGCTTTATAAAACTGACTGAGCAACAAAGCTATATTTTCTTCTCCTTTAGAAGACAAATCATGGAGAATTTCTTCAAGAACAGGCAGATTGGTGTAAGTGTGTAAAACACCTTTCAAAGGTTTGATGGGTGATGAATCAAAAGAAGATGAAGAGGAATCTTCTTTCCATCGGGAAGATTCAGTATTCAATTCTTTTGGATGGGATGAAACGTCAATCTCAAGGACAAAATCAATAATATTAGAAGAAAAAGAAGGTTCTTCTACTTTAGAAACTTGAGATGAATTTTTTATTTCTTGGGAATTTTGGGTTTCAGCAGGGGATTCAACCAAAGACTTTTCAAATATGGAAATATGAGTATCAATTGGAATACCCGAATCAATTGCACTTGCAGATCCGGAAGCCTGGTTTTGCAAAGCTTTTCCCTTGCTGATGATTTTCTCTGGATCAGGAACTGATGTCGTCAATGGGCCTTCTGGGTTTGCCCTGGTGTGAGCTCTTTTGGGAGCCACTTCGTTTCAATGGAGTCGCCAGATAGAAAATGTACAACCTGATAGTGTCTATTTCTTGTCTATCATCAAGAACTCGATCTATGTCGTCTCCCAGAGAAGCTGAGCTTTGATCTCCTCTCTCCAGCAATGACGCCAATTTGTTATCACTCCAGGAAACTCTCCTAGGCTGTAAGTCGGAGATGCCTGGTAACTAACTCTTTTTGGGAAATATTTTCCAAATAATGATGTGGTTTTTGGATCAAGATGAATATCTAGGGACTGGACTGTGTTT
>ML780311.1:1231823-1243325 GCA_009831015.1 Picea engelmannii | reverse complement strand
CAGGTGCTTCAAACTTCTTTAACTTGAGCCTCAGAATCCTGAGCTGCCTGTAGAGTTTCATATTTTCTCTGATCAAATATTTGTTTCTATCTTTGATTTTATCATGTTTTTCTCTAAGAGTTTGATTCTCTTTGAACAGTTCATCATTTCTCTCAGTGAGGTCTGTGTTTGCTTTTTTGATTACCCTCTCCAGGACTTCCATCTCATAAATATCTCTTAGGAGCTTATTGATCTTCTTTGTCTTACCTTTCTTAGGCTTGCTGGAGGAGGCTTCTTCTTCTGGTTGCCTCTGGGTCTCTAGAGGATTTAATGGAGGTAGATTTATCTTCAATTTTGCATCCTGTTTGATCTGCAAGTTGTCCTGTGTTTTTTCCATCCCCTGCTCTGAATCAGAGTCACTATAAGGTAGATTGAGAAGGTTTTTTCCTGTGACAGGGTTTTTATCTTCAAACTGTAGTTTCCTCTTGATTCCTCCCTTCTTGTTGGGTGATGTTTTTATAGAATCTCTGGGCATGGAGATTCCTTTCCTCCTCCCGTGACTACTCTTGGGAGTAGGATATTTTCTGCTTCTAGCCTTCCTAGCTTTTATCTATGGAGGTCTTTCTGTCTGAAACTCATTCCAAAACAAGAAGAAACCCCACTCAATTTGTTTCCTCTGTAGAGTTTCTTTCACAAGAAGGGTAATCATCCCCTGATGTGATAACCTTCTTACAACTTTAGCAGGATGGGCTTTCACCTGCCTTGCCATCTTAGTCAGGGTTTATGGAAGAAGTAAGGCATGTTTATGCGTTCTCTGCCTGTGAAATGGTTCAATAGTTTAAAATTGTAATACATTACCCTGTTGTAGCGCCCCTCATAGGTGATATACACCAAAATCGCCCTTAGCAGGAACTGCCACTTTGGCTCCAGATAGGACATGGGAATATCCTTCTTCCAAGTCAAAGATTTATGCACTGGTAACAAATATGACCTGAATTCAACATTTGAAGGTGAGGAGGTTTTAAACCAACAGTCCCCTGTTCTGGATAACGCTGTGTATTCGACAATAGCTGCTTCATCTATAATAAACTCCTTCCTGTCTGTTTTAGAAATCCTTCCATCATAGGAGAGGGCAAATGCTTTGCCCACTTGTTGGTGAAAGGTTGTCAATTTTTCACAGTATGTGAAAACTCCAGCCTGTTTAAAATACTCTGCGACCTCTGGATGAGATTCAAAATACCACATGCCATCTACTTCGGATCTCAAATAAGGACTTGCTTTTGAAATGGTTCTATGCTGACTGTACCTGATACTGTGGGAATCAAAGTGTTCGGGAGGAAATGGCTTTGGGAACTAAGAAGACAATCGATGCCACTTATGAAAAATCAGTGAAATTGGGTGACAAAGCATAGGATTAATGAATTCAGCAGAACACTAACCTACTCTCAGATGACAATGTGGCTGAGGAATGTCGAAACTTCAGATTTTCAGGGGGAACAATTTAATTTCTGAAACTTTGAAAAAGAACAGTTTCCGATCTTACCTGCTTACCCGACCAGGTTTCCTTAACTCGGGATACTTGCTAAACTCGGAGACACTTCGACAATCGACAGAGAACGCGGGATCCAGACTTTTGAAAATATGATTTGTTGAAAAAATCGCGATCTGGTGGTTGTCTTCAGCGATCTTCGGGATTCATTATAACACATCGAGTTTTTAGATGAAGGAATGACCTGGTAATGATGACTGGCATAATTTCCACTGAAATGGAGGGAATCTCCGTGCAATCATACCTGCCAATCACCGCCCTGCGTGGATTTGAAATGATCACTGCAGTGGATAAGACACCGGTGCTTCGAACCTTTCAGACGGAGGCCATGAATGTGCATCATCTCCCGCATGGTAAGCTTTCGGCGGTTGTATTTCTCATCATTGCGCTGATGTTTGACATTTGGCTCGTGCGAAAGAACGAGCTTTCATTTTTCACGTTCAAACACTTTCGGCATTTGCTTGTATTCTGCTTCGACCCCTTATTTGACGAAAATGAAAACTTTCGGTGGTTAATGAGCACAGTGGAGGCTCTCCTAAACCACCGAAACCTGATATTTTTCCATTTTCTTGACCGAACCAAAATCAACATTGCTTTTGAGATTATTAGAGAAAGACAGATTCTCTAACTTATTTACAGAAATTTAGAAATCAAATTTTAGAACTCAACCTATCATCTAGAAAATCAAATGAAATCCACCGATTTATTTGAGGAGTTAACACATTCCATTCCCCTTCTACCCAGAAGCCTTCCTCCCAATATCCATCTGTATCGTCACCCCTTTTCCCCAAAAAATGAAATTGAGAAAATGGTCCAGGAACTCCTTAATGCAGGTGTTATCCTCTCTAGTACGAGCCCCTACTATTCTCTTGTGGTCATGGTCCTAAAGAAAGAAGGTTCTTGGTGAATGTGTCCTAACTTTCGTGACCTCAACAAACTTACCATTAAAGACAAATTTCCCATTCCTATTATTGATGACCTCCTGGATGAATTGAGTGGTGCCCAATTCTTTACTAAACTTGATCTTCGTTCAGGCTACCACCAGATACGTATTAAAGAGACAAACATTCCAAAGACTTCCTTTAGAACTCATGAGGGCCACTTTGAGTTTTTGGTCATGCCCTTTGGCTTGTGTAATGCCCCCTCCACCTTCCAAAGCCTCATGAATCATGTCTTCCATCCTTTTCTCTGCCATTTTGTCTTAGTTTTCTTTGATGATATCCTCATCTATAGAAAAACCTGGACATGCCATCTTTCTCATGTGGATCGAGTTCTCCATCTACTCTCCCAGGACCAACTTTTCATGAAATAGTCTAAATGTACTTTTGGCGCCTCAAAAGTAGAATACTTGGGTCATATGGTTGGCAAGGATGGCGTCAAGGTGGATACAAAAAAGATTGAAGCTAAGAAAGACTGGCCTCACCCAAAGAATCTCAAAATCTTGCTTGGATTTTTGGGCTTAACAGGTTATTATCAAAAGTTTGTTAAGAATTATGGAAAGATTGTAGCACCTCTCACTGCTCTCCTAAAAAAGAACTCTTTCACTTGGACTACAACTGCTGCTCAAGATTTTCAAACCTTGAAGATGGCCATGTGCACCACTCCAGTCCTGGCCCTTCATGATTTCACAAAGACCTTTGTCTTGGAATGTGATGCCTCAAGGAAAGGAATTGGTGTTGTCCTTATGCAAGAGGGTCATCCTTTGGCCTTTACCAAAAAGAAACCATCTGAAAGAAATCTAGGAAAATAAATCTATGAAAAGGAAATGTTAGCTATTCTACATGTCGTTGATCTGTGGCACCCTTATCTATTGGGGAAACGTTTCCAAATTAAGACAGACCATCAAAGCTTCAAGTATTTTCTAGAACAACGTATTTCCTCTCTGGAGCAACAAAAATAGGTGACTAAGCTCTTTATATATGATTATGAGATCATTTACAAGAAAGGAAAAGACAATGTGGTGGCAGATGCACTTTCCTGAAAATATGAATATGAAGGATCCCTTTTTTCTCTTTCTTTCATTGTACCAGATTGGTTCCAAGCCATTCGCCAGGAATGGCTACAAGATCCCAAAAGTTTGCATCTGGTCCAACAATTACAGTCCGATGCTCTAGCTTCCCCAGGGTACTCTTGGCTCCATGATGAGCTTCGATACAAATGTCATTTGTATTTAAGTAAACAATCAAAGCTTAAATCCATGGTACTTTCTGAGCTTCATGCTACACCCATAGTGGGGCACTCCAGGTTCACCAAAACCTATGATAGGGTCAAACGTTCTTTTTCTGGGATGGTATGAAACAAGAAATTCATAATTTTTTCGTTGAATGTGATGTGTGCCAATGCAACAAGGGAGAAACAATCAAATCTTCGGGCACACTACAACCGCTTCTGATTCCACCTACTATTTGGAAGGATATCTCGATGGATTTTATTATAGGCTTACCCAAATTGGGAAATAAATCAGTCATCATGGTGGTTGTTGATCTCCTTTCTAAGTATGCTCATTTTTGTTCTCTTCAACACCCGTTTACACCATCCACGGTGGCTCAAATTTTCATGGATTAGGTCTTCAAGATTCATGGCATGCCACACTCTATTGTTTTTTATCACGACCCATCTTTCACAAGCAATTTTTGGCAAGAATTGTTCAAGATACAAGGCACCCAATTGCATCTTCGCACATCTTATCATCCCCAGATTGATGGTCAAATAGAAGTTGTCAACAAGTGTTTGGAAAAATATTTGAGGTCTTTTGCCTCGGAAAAGAAAAATCAGTGGTGTTGGGAACCAAATCGGGCTATCTTTTTGTCACATTTCCATTACCTTTTTGACCTTTTTACACATATTTACCTATGTTTATTGTTCTAAAACCGTGAGGTAAATACCCCTACCCTGTCTTTTGGAATATTTTATTAATGAAGTGAAGTCATGAAGTTTTACCTATTAATAGCACTAAAACGATATTTGACTGCAGCTTTTGGAGAATGGGAATCAAGGCCTTAGCATCCCGCGACAGATCTGATGTTCAGTTGTTTTGAGAACAACAACGACCAAGCCAAAAGGAGGTCGTGTAGCTGGAGTCGCGGATCCCTGAACCATCTTGGGAATTTCACTGATCCTTTCCATATGGTACTGGTGTCGTTCCAACTAATGCATATTTTTGGGGATACGGTTACCATGTTTTTGGGGAAGAAGTTGTTCTCCCTTTTGATGTATAAAATATAGTTTATTCCTGTAACTGGGGATGTCCCCATTGAGATTGTAATAACCTTTTCAAATTTATAAAGAATTACCTATTTTTCTATCTCCATCTTTACTGTAACCAGTGAAACCCTGATCAGAGTGTTGGGTCTGCTCTTTTGATCAGGTGTTGCGTCTTCCTGTGTGTGTGTTATTTATCAGTTTTATGATTGTTGTTATAGTGTGTTATTTATCATTTGTATGCTTGCTATCACAGTACGTTATTTCTTAGCTTATGATTGTTGTTACAACGTATGATTATTATGAGTACCTTTCATAAGTTGTAGTTAATCTAGTTGACAATAATGTTTTGAATCTTAAATTGTAAACCCTTGGAAAGAATGAATTGTACTCTTGCCCCTGCATATACCTTGTGCATTTCCTTGAAAGGATACGCACCCAGATTGATAAATTAATGTAGGAAAAGGGTGAATAAATCATTCGTACCTGGACCCCAACATTTTGGCGTCGTTTCCATAGAGGCTAACAAGGTGCAAGAAAATGATCCAGACCAACCAGAGGGTCAATCTCTCATCCTAGGGAGAGAATGATTTTTCTCACTCTGCTTTAGGTCCTCAGTGTAGGTGATCTTTCTGCTTGTTTTTATTTTTTCTTTTTCCTTTTTTTTTCAATCTCTTGTCCTGGGGAGGGAGGAGTCTTTTGACACCCTGCTCCAGATCCCGAGTTAAGATTTATTTCTTTCAAAACCTTTTGTTTTTATTGAAACCCTAGCTTTTACCCTCGGGAGGGAGGAATCTTTTGACACCCTGCTTCAGGTTTGAAGGGTATTAGGTCTTTCCGGTGTTGTGTTTTGTTCTTGTCCAGGGGAGGGAAGAGTCCTTTGACGCCCTTCTCTGGGCCCTGAACCTTAGATTCTTGTTTTTTTAGCTGCCTTTCTTTTTCAATAAGATATTTTTTCTTAGGGAAGGAATGGTCCTTTGACACCTTACTTCAAGACTAAAGCATTGTAGGTTCATGACAAAACCCTCACTTGTATGAACAAAGAACCGAATAACAGGGGTGGAGGGAAAACCCCAAAGAAGGAAGGACCAGATTTGGGAAGAAAGACCTTCATCCAACAGATTATAGAAAAGGTTGAATCAGAAACATCATCTCGTGCAAACATGAGACCAAGGGAATGGAGAGTAAAGTCTAAGGGACAATCAATAGATCAACCAGTGATGTCTACAACATTCTTGGGTGACACAATACAACAGGTCCCTCTATGCTGATGACAGAGGGGGAAGAGGTCACAAGCAGAGCCTCGACAGAGTTAGACCACTCCAGAAAGAGAGAGAAGGTTGTAGCAGAGGGATCAAGTCATCAGAATGCAGAAGAAGGGATTGAAGGAGCATTTGCATCACCAAGGGACCGGGAAAGTGCTGTTAAAGCAACTCGGATCAAAGGGGTAAGGAAGCCTCAGCCATCTCCTATAGAGTCTGGTGAAATACCCAGTGATTATTGGAAGATATTTATGGCTCCCACAACCTCTACTATCGAGTTTCCAGTTGGAAACCTGGGAGTTGGTGCACCCACTAAGCCTATTCCATTAGCAACCTTACCAAACTTTCATGGGCTTGTTTCAGAAGATCCCGACACATTTCTATTTGAATTCGACATAGTATGCCGAGGGTATGATTACACGACGGAAGCCCAAAAGTTAAAAAAATTTCCTTCTACATTAAAAGGGACAGCTCTGTGATGGTTCATGCGCCTTGGAGGAAGCACTATTTCCACATGGGATCATATGTGGACAACTTTTCTGGAAAAATACCAGGATTACTGTAAATCCAGGAACATTAAGGAAGAACTTTTCAAGTTCGCACAAAAAGAAGACGAGAGTTTGGAAGATTGTGTGGAACAATTCAAGTACACCTTAAAGAGGTCGGGTCACTCTGACCTGGATAAGTAAATTCTAAAAATTATCCTCCTCTGATATTTCCGTGAGGAATCAATGGAGCTATTGAACATTGTGGGAAAATGAGACATCTCTAAGGAAAGCTTCGAAGGTATCTACAAGTTATGCATTTAGTGCTCAAGAGGACTTGCAATAAATAGACAAGGAATTCTCTCAGTAAAAGGGTCTGGCGGAGGTGTTATGAAAGAAGAAATCGGAAACCTGCTAGACAATTTGAGGACAAATGTCCTCAACACCATGTCAACACAGATGGATACATTGCAAGTAAAGGAAAAGCAGCTGGAATTGGAGAGGACTATGGCAATATTCTGTCCGACGTGTAGAAAGAAGCATCCAAAGAGGGAATTTCCATTAAACTCCATAGAGGAATGTGCAATCTATGAGTTAAATCATGCAACAAGCTCATGCCCCTCTCTTCCATGCCTGAAAGTAGTATTTCAAGGAACGAGGAAAGGCATGGAGCAATTGTACCTCATGGGGTCTAGAAATCCATGGAAACCTCAACCACCAATGGGAAATCAAGGTATGTACTCATATCCATCTCAGTATTTCAATAATTCTAATATGAATCCTCAGTCCATGCCCTATCCTCCCATGTGGCCACAATACCAGTTTCCACCGTGGCAGTAGTGGAACCCTCAAACTAGTTCAAGCTCCTCATGGGATCCAACTTGGCGAGGATCCTCTCCTAGACAGTTTCCTCAATCGATGCCATAGCAGAAACTCCAAATGCCCTCTAATGTGCCTCCAGGTAACCAACCTGCCCGTCTTCAGCTCTCAATCCAACCTGATCCGAATCCTAATAGCAAGGGAGTTCATAAAAGTGAAATTCTTAACCTACCTTCATATAGCATTTCCAATACAGAGTTGTATGAAATGAATCTACGATCATGGCAGACAGTTGATGCTCAACCTCCTCCAGTTACCATAGAACGACTTGATAGTGAAGGTAAGGAATCAAAACCAATTAGTAAAGAGCCACAACAGACTGATAGAAATCAGGCATCTCCTGTAAAACAACATCAATCTGAACCACTTTACCCAGAGAGACTAACTTTGAGTAAATCAAGCCCTCAAATTGAATTTGATTTATTAGGAGAACTGCAAAATTTATTTGTTAAAATTCCCTTGTTACAAGCGATGAAGGATGTGCCAATATATGCAAAGACTCTTAGGGAATACTGTTCAAAGAAATTTGCAAAGAAATCCAAAGACCCCCTTACCATTCATGTTATGGGAAAATTATCGGATTTCATGATGGGAAAGTCAATGCCTGAAAAGTATGGAGATCTGGGGAACCCAATTATGACAGTACATATTAATGGGGTATAGATTCCAAATGTGTTGGTAGACCTTGGTGCTACCATCAATGCCATCACCACTGAAACCATGCATACATCAGGTCTTCGTAACTTGAAACATACACCTACAGTATTGGAATTGGCAGACTGATCCACAGTCAAACCTTTAGGAAAGTTGGAAGATGTAACAATTTCAGTAGATTCATGGAACTATCCCATAGATTTTTTGGTCTTACATACACAATCTTCGGTGGGCAGCCATCCTTTGATCTTGGGTAGACCATGGCTGGCTACTGCAAATGCTTACATTGGGTTCCAATCAGGGCACATGGTTATTTCCAATGGGTACAACATTAAGAACTTAGTGTTATACCCACTTACAAAACCAAACCCATCCATAAAACTAGTAGGAAGCAAGAAAAATTTACCTGGGAAAGAGTCTGAAATAGAAAATGAGGAATTGAGGCTAGTTCTCACTATTGAACAAGACCTTCAGTTGAAAACAGAATCGGAAGATGATGTAATTAACTCTTTTATGGACGACCCTTGCTCCATTTCTGAAACAAATCAAAAATTCCTAGAATTTGTCTTACGCTGTGAGACTCAGGAAACAATTGAAACAACAGAAGGATTAGAGAAGCTACCGGTTGATGCACCCAGTGAAAGTGTTCCAGTAGAACTAGAACCAGGAAAAACCCTGAATATTAATCTAGCCCTATCAGAACCTCAGAAGAAGCAACTAGTGGATGTCCTTCGGAAACACAAAGAGGCCTTTGCCTGAGATTATACATATATGAAGGGGATCCCTACTAATTCATGCACCCATCATATATATATTAAGGATAATTTTCATCTCGTGAGACAACCTTTGAGAAGGATGAACCCCACACTGAAAAATATCATTAAAGAAGAAATTCATAAATTACTAGACGTAGGTTTTATTTACCCCATATTAGATAGACAATGGGTCTCTCCATTAGTAATGGTCCCTAAGAAAAGTGGTAAATGGAAAATATGCATGGATTATCGAGAATGAAATAAGGCAACGCAGAAAGAACATTTCCCTTTACCATTCATTGATCAAGTTCTGGACACATTGGCTGGAAAAATGTTTTTTTCCTTACTAGATGGGTTTAGTGGGTATAACTAGATTCAGATAGCTCCCGAAGATCAGGATAAAACCACTTTCACATGCCCCTGGGGAACATTCGCATACCGGGTCCTTCCTTTTCGCCTGTGTAATGCTCCTGCAATGTTCTAGAGGGAAATTTTGGGAATCTTCTCTGATTTGATAGATAACAGTGTTGAAATCTACATGGATGAATTTACTCCATATGGGGATTCATTTCTTGAAGGGCTGAAAAATTTAGAAAAAGTTCTCGAAAGGTGTATACAAGCACGTGTCTCATTGAGTATGGAAAAATGTCATATGATGATGGAAGAAGGAATTTTTCTGGGACATTTTCTCTCAGCTGAAGGAATTCGAATGGACCTAGCAAAGACAAAGGTAATTCAACATTTCCCGACACCCAAAATGCCCATGAAAGTACACAGTTTTATTGGTTGTGCTGGCTATTACAAGCATTTTATAGAAAAATTTTCTAAGATAGCACATCCACTTTTTCAATTGCTAACAAAAGATTCAGATTTTGTGTGGACAAAGGAATGTGATGCATCCTTTATGAGAATTAAGGAATTGGTCTGTAGCGCTCCAATCCTTAGAGGGCCAGACTGAACATTACCTTTCCATATTCATACAGATACTTCCCAAACAATGATTGGTGCAGTATTAGGACAACAAGAGGACAAAATACCATACACAGTTTACTATGTTAGTAAGAATTTGGCTCCAGCTGAATTAAAATACACAGTGACTGAGAAAGAATTCCTTGTTGTCATTTACGCCATCAACAAATTCCGACACTACATTACCGAGTATGCTACCTTTGTGCATACTGATCATGCAACTATCAAGTATTTAATGAATAAACTTGTTACCTATGGTCGTATCACAAGATGGCTCTTGCTACTACAGGAATTTGATATCACGATAGTAGATAAACCAGGGAAGGACAATGTGGTTGTAGATTTCTTATCTAGGATAGAACATGAGGGTAAGGATACACCAATTGAAGATAATTTCCCAGATGAACATATTTTTGCAGTATCTTCTAACACTCCGTGGTATGTAGATATTGCTAATTATCTTGCTTCATGGAAGATAACTTGACATCTGTCATATAAAGAGAAAAGGAAGATTATTCACCAGAGTACCCGATATTCATGGATGGTAGGATATCTCTTTCATACAGGGGCTGACCAATAGATTTGGCGTTGTGTGGAAGAAGATAATATCTATGATATACTGAAGGTTGCACATGATGGACCCTATGGAGGACATTTTGTAGATAAAAGAACAGGTCACAAAGTGCTGCAAATGGGATATTAATGGCCCTCCATCTTTCGTGATGCCCGAGACTATGTCCGAAGGTGTGATAGCTGCCAACGAATGGGACAACCTGGAAAAGCAGATGAAATGCCTCTACAACCCTAGATAGTCCTTGAACCATTTGAGAAATGGGCCATTGATTTTGTTGGACCCTTCAACCCACCTTCTCATTATAAAGCTTACATCTTGGTCTGCACTGATTATGTAACTAAATGGGTGGAAGCGAGAGTAGTCACAAGAGAAACAGAACAAGTAGTGGCAGAATTTCTTTTTGAAGAAATTTTTTCCATATACGGTACTCCAAGGGAAATTGTGTCGGATGGAGGATCACAGTTCACATCTCACATGATAGGAAAGTTGAAGGAGAAATATGGAGTCAAGCATCGAGTGACAACCCCCTATCACCCCCAGGTGAACGGGCAAGTAGAAAGCACAAACAAGGTATTGGAAAATATCTTGACAAATATAGTAGCAAGTCATCACCGGGACTGGGCACATAAACTTCCAGAAGCTTTATGGGCATACAGAACAACATGGTGAAACACAACTGGGTTTTCACCATTTGAATTAGTCTATGGGAAAGTCCCCTTGTTTCCAGTGGAATTTGAGATCAGTACACTAAGGACAACTCTAGAAGTAGGCTTAGACCCATCAAAAGCACAAAAACACTGACTGGAACATCTGAATGATTTAGACGAGATTCAATTAGTAGTTGTCCAGAAGACCACTGTTGTTCAACAATAGAGAATGAAGTGGCATGATAAATTTATCAAAAGTAAGGTGTTTCATGTGGGAGATTGGGCATTACTTTACGATTCTTGATTTAAGGATTTCAAAGGCAAGATTTGCACTCACTGGATGGGGCCATACCAAGTGGACACAATGTTTGACAATGGAACAGTTAGATTAATTACAATAGACGAGAATCATGCCTCGTTCTTAGTAAATGGACACCGTCTAAAACTATACAACCGTCCAAGCTCTAGAAATTCCTTTGTCAAACACCTCTCTGAATCATCTTATTTAATGATTGTTGGAATGAAGGACACTCTAAATCTACCTTAAA
>ML780311.1:1214719-1228854 GCA_009831015.1 Picea engelmannii | reverse complement strand
AGCATGATGTATACTATCCATCCATGGGTGTTGTATCTTCATTTTCATTTTCCTTCATGTCCAAATAACTTCATCAATATTCTGGTCCAAAACCCATGACTAGGGTTGACATCAATGACAACAACCAATCTTCCAACAGTTACCCGTTGTTACTGTTACTCCTTGTTGTCGTTACATCCTGTTGTCATTACTCCATCAGACCTTTTGCTACCACTCCACCATAAGGTAGGCTCCATGTACGTCTCCATTGAATTTTATGGATTTAATTAAAATATTCCAAAAAGACATCATAACATGCCGTGGACGGCCATAATTAAGTTGGCGGGGGGGGGGAACCATCATAACAAATGATGGCATGCCACGAAAAACATTTATGACACATGATCCTCATCAAACAAAATCTAATGATTTCGATATTCCGTAATCATAACTTGATATGTCAAATGCGTACTTGTACGCACAGAATCATAATCGGTCACCTAGGTCACCTCCCCAACATGCTGCATTAAATTTATGACAGTACCACCAAAATATGTCATCATTTCCAAGCATACCAACATTGTTTCATCTTCCACCCCCAAAAGAGATATGATGTTATTTCAGTTGCCAACGGTTTTGGAGCCCTGTCATTTTCCCCTACCAGCTAATTGCATTCATCGTGCTGACTCCGCCTCTGCAGCAATGGGTGGATGATCTGTGTGGCATGAACCTGAAGATACAACAAGAGTTCGGAACAATAATGATGTATGGCAAGTCTTTGAGAACGTGGGCTGGAATGTCTACTTTGACAGATTGAAAAGGTCAAATGAAGAAATCGAGATGAAACTCGCACTCAACTTGAGAGAAGGAAGCTCTTGAGTCCACGGAATTGAAATTCCTGTGACAGAGGAAACCATCACATAAGTCAGTGGACTCCCTCAAAATGGACAACGATGGTTTTCAAGAAGGTTTGTCCTTCCATAGTTTCCTGAAGCCTTTTTATAGGCAGGAGAAAGCATTGTGCAGAAGGGTTGAGGATATGACCAAAATTTGTTGCCGCATCCATGGAAGGAGGTAACAGAATTTGTCATGAGATATATGACTTACGAAGGAAGATACTCCACCATATTCAAATACCATATTCAAATACTAACTCACCTGCGATTTCCCCAAGCAGAGGGTTTCTCACTAAATGTGCCTTATTTCTTATTGAGAAGCATTCACCTAATGGAACATTCGGCTCAGAATTCACGATAGGTATTGGCGACCATCACCCACCATGGGATGGTTCAGCTATTAGTAAGGAATTCCATCAGAAAAATCCTGATTCCGTGGGAACTGTTTCGGGACTCCACAGAGGAAGAAGTAGCAGCTGTTGTCGCTGCTAAGGAAGATGAACCAGAAGCCATGGAGGAGGAAAATGCAGGTGAATATGACTATGTTGACCAGGAGGAACTGGAAGAGATGGAAATGGAAGCTAAAGAATTTGAATAAGAGGCTTCTCCTCAAGAGAAAGCCGAAAACATGGAATCAATGGAAGATGCAGAAGTTGACACAGAAAGGCCCACTAGTACCATGACCGAGGCTGCCCCATAAGAGCCAGTCTCTCCTGTGGAATTAGCAGAACAATTTGATAGCATGACAACCACAGAAGCAGGGTCACAATAGACAGGAGTAGGTGAATTGATCGATAGTGCGACCGATGGTACCCCACAAGAACCTCCTATCACCATGGAATCGATGGAGGAGGATAACCAAAATGAAGAAGAGGTTGTGACCACCCCGACCATAGAGCCCATGGAAGAAGTGCTAGGAGAGCTAGGGCATGAGGTTGGCGCTGAACCACAAGAACCAGCATCGACCTCAAAACTGAATATTGAAGATCCCTACCAGTTCCCCTTTTTCACATTTATTCCAAAAGGAGCAAGGCGAACTCGTTCCCTTCGACGTTCAGAAGAAGATCCTATCATTCCTCCAATTCTATCACAAAAACCACAACTGTGCAAGGTGGATGATACTCAAACAGATACACCAACAGGAGAGCATCTCGTAGGGACACCACTGGTCGTGGTAAGCCTGCAACAAGAGGAATTAGTTGTAGGTGAAGAGGAGGGACCAAGCGAAGCGATCTTGATGAATGAGCCAATGGAAGAGCCAGGTGAGAAGGTCGTAAGACTCCCAGCCAAACAAAAAAATCAGTTGCAATTGAAGGAGACAATGTGGCTTAAGATGGAGGACAAAAAACTAAGGAAACAGGTACACAAATTACAGGAGCGGATGAAGAAATACAAGCAGAAAGATAGAAATCCCAAGACCATAGGAGTAGAAATAGAAACTCAGACGGACCAGGAAGCCATAACCTCTGTTGCCACTCAAACAGACCCGATCAAGCGATTGTTTGAAGACCATGAGAATGCATTAACAGTTGAAGTGAAGACTTGGAAATCTATTATGACTCAATATAAAAATGAAATCAGAAGAACGCAGGAGTGAGCCTCCACAATTGTTTTTGAATATGTGGAGCGTATAGACATCATGAGATTAAGGCATGCGAGGCAGTATCTCAAGATGGAGAAGTTGGAAAAGCAAGTGGCAGAACTAAAAATGGATAAAGATCAGATGTTTAGTTTGGAGCAAGAGGTGATGGCATGTCACCTCCCTGCTTCTAGTTATTCTTTGTTTTTGCATGAACATTTTCTTCTATTCTGCATGGAGAGCATAAAAAATGAGAATAGTTATAAGATAGAAAATGGTGTAGAATTCCTTCGAATAATGAGGCACCATGACATGCCAACTCAACATTTGATGTGTGAATTTTACCTGCATGGATATCTGTTGCGCCTAGACAGAGATTTCAATCCGGTCCCGTATGTGGGAGACATTCATTTAAGGGCCCTCACCTCTTACACTTTCAACCAGATCAACTGGCAGAAGGATTTTAACACATTTGAATCTAATCAGGTTACAAAGTTGTTTATGGTAAGAGGATAACCTGAAAGGGAAGTCACCATGTTCAATAAACACAACACCTTTTTGGGAATTGAGGTGAATAGAGACAGAATGCTGAGGACACAAAATTGGTTCCTTGATCTTTGCGTTAAGAAAATAGTCACATTTCATGAAGAAGCCCTTGATTGCTGTCAGAAAAGGTGGATGATGACACCTATAGCTGTCTAGAACAAGGAACCTTTTGGGGCACCAAATTTTGCATGGGTACTCCCTAGAGTGCCCATATATATGGCATGTGTCTGAACGAGTGGGATTCGATGGATGGGAATCCAGTTTTAGTTTCCCACTATTTGGTTGCCATTAGAAGATTACACTCCAACATATATTGTTCCAGAATATTGGTGGGAAGACGTCCACCTCTCAGATGGTTTTAAAGTTCTAGGAACAGAGATGGCTGAAGAATATGATCTCGCCCATTTTCAGGAAGCCCATAGTTAGCGAAACCCATACCTATGGAAGCGATGAACTGCATGAGGGAATGCATAAGGATAGTTGGGGGGAGATGTTGGGCACCAAATCGGGCTATCTTTCTGTCGCATTTCCATTACCTTTTTGACCTTTTTACACTGATTTACCTATGTTTACTATGCTAAAACTGTGAGGTAAATACCCCTACCCTGTCTATTGGAATATTTTATTAATGAAGTGAAGTCACGAAGTTTTACCTATTCACAACACTAAAACGATATTTGACCGTATCTTTTGGAGAACATGAATCAAGGCCTTAGCATCCCGCGACATATATTTTGTTCAGTTGTTTTGAGAACAGCAACGACCAAGCCAAAATGAGGCTATGCAGCTGGAATCGCAGATCCCTGAACCATCTTGTGCATTTCGCTGATCCTGTCCATCTGGTATTGGTGTCATTCCAACTAATGCATATTTTTGGGGATACAGTTGCCATTTTTGGGGGGAAGAAGTTGTTCTCCCTTTTGATGTATAAAAGACAGTTTATTCCTGTAACTGGGGATGTCCCCATTGAGATTGTAATAACCTTTTCATATTTATAAAGCATTACCTATTTTGTTTTCTTCATCTTTGTTGTAACCAGCACAACCCTGATCTGAGAGCTGGGCCCACTCTTCTGATCAGGTTCTATGTCTTCCTGTGTGTGTGTGTGTGTGTTATTTATCAGTTTTATGATTGTTGTTACAGTGTGTTATTTATCAGTTTTATTCTTGTTGTTACAATACACTATTTCTTAGCTTATGCTTGTTGTTACAACATATGATTCTTATGAGTACCTTTCAGAAGTTGTAGTTAATCCATTTGACAGTAATGTTTTGAATCTTAAATTGTAAACCCTTGGCCAGAACGAATTGTACTCTTTCCCCTGCATATACCTTGCACGTTTCCTTGAAAGGATACGCACCCGGATTGATAAATTAATGTAGGAAAAGGGTGAATAAATTGTTCATACCTGGACCCCAACAAGTGGGCTCAATGGTTACCCCTAGCTAAATGGTGGTAGAACACTTCATACCATACAACTACACGCATGACTCCTTTTGAAGAAGTATATGGACATAATCCACCTTCAATTTTCTCATACTTACTTGGTATCTTGAAGGTCCAGGTGGTTGAACAAACACTTACAGTTCGAGAGGCTATTCTCCGTACCCTCAAAGATAATTTGGTCATGGCACAAAATTACATGAAGCAACAAGAAGATAAAGGTCGCTCTGAACGTCAACTTGCAGAAGGGGATCAAGTGTTTCTTCGACTGCAACCTTACAATAAAACTTCCCTCAAGGCCGAGCATTTTCAGAAGCTAGTGCCCAAATTTTATGGTCCTTATACCGTTATCAAGTGTGTGGGACAAGTAGCATATCAGTTATCTTTTCCCAGTCATTCGAAGCTACATCCTATTTTTCATGTTTCATTCTTAAAGAAGGTGATTGGAACTAAGTGCCAAATTCAAACCAACCTTCCCGAGTTAGCTGAAGAAGGATCCATTTGGCTACAACCACAAGCATTTTTGGACCAGCATGAGTGTCGTCTACGTCAAAGAACCATTAAGGAAGTGTTAGTCCAATGGAAAGATACAACTCCAGTAGATGTTACTTGGGAACCAACTACCATTCTGCAGCAATTTCCACATCTCAAGCCTTGAGGACAAGGTTGTTTTTAAGGGGGAGGACATGTTAGGGTCCTAACCTGCACATAGGTAGAACAATATATTCATATGTAATAAATGCCAATATTAATAAGGCCTTGCAATAAAATAGAATAATTCAAATGTAAGAAGACCTAATAGAAGCTTTCGCTTCTAGAAAGATCTTCCTCTAGATGCTTCTTTTGATAGACATATTTAGTATAAATAGGAGTAGAGGGTATGAGAACCCTATCTTGGAGATTATTGTAATAGATCTCTTCTCAACTGGAGGTTTCCCCCTCGAAGAGGCCCGTGAACATTGCTCTCATAATCAAAGTGTTATTTTTGTTGTTATTCTTATATCATTTCAGTGTTATTGTGGTGATTGTTATGGTTATATTACTGTTATTCTACCATTTCTAGCATTTTATTTCTGTTCTGCATACTTTTTATATCTGGTATATTACATATATTCTAAGTTAGAAGAAGAGAATGAACATCATTTGAGGATGGTGTTGCAAGTATGAAGGGATCATCAGTTGTATGCCAAATTGAGCAAGTGCTCATTTTATCAAAAGAAAATTCATTTTTGGGGGCATATCATTTCAAATGATGGGATAACAGTGGATCCTGAGAAGATAGATGCCATTAGAGAATGGTCAGCACCAAATAATGTGACAGAGGTCATATCATTCATAGGCCTTGTAGGCTACTACATGAGATTTATTGAAGGATTCTCAAAGATTTCACACCCAATCACTTCCTTGCAAAGAAAGGGTGTGAAGTTTCAGTGGACATTGGATTGTGAAAAGAGTTTCCAACTCTTGAAAAAATTGTTAACAAGTGATCCAATACTAAGGATTCCAGATCCAAATAAAGACTTCATTGTATGCACAGATGCATGTAAGGAGGGACTTGGTGGAGTCTTCAGTCAAAATGGGTTTGTTATCCGTTATGCGTCAAGGAAGCAAAAGGAGCATGAAAGACACTATGCCACTCATGATTTGGAGTTAGCATCCATAGTGCATGCCTTTAGTAAATGGAGACACTACCTCATGCGAAAAAGGTTTGATCTAAGAACAGACTATAATGGTCTGAAATATTTATTTGATCAACCAACTCTAAATGCTAGGCAAACCAGATGGTTATAATTTCTAAGTGAATATGACTTTGATATAAAGCATATCAAGGGAAAAGAGAATAAAGTGGTTGATGCACTCAGCAGAAGAGTACATGAGTTGCATGCTACAACCATTAGCATGTACCAACTAGATTTGGAAGATAAAATTACAGAGGCTGCCAAATCAGATTTGCAATGCATAGAATTAGTGGCAAAATTACAACAAGGTATTTTGCAGTAGAAAACTGAAAATTACAAGCTAGATAATGATGAAACTCTCAGGTACAGGGGAAGAATTTACGTACCGAAGGAATCGAAAATGTAGAAATTTTAATAAAAAATATGTATTTCATAGATTATCCTGATCTAACAATTATATGCCACTGTTAAATATAGAATCACTTCTACAAATATTCTTACGGAATTTAAAACACGATTGCCAATTGCAATATCAAGAAGAAAGATCAATCACACATAACACATATGTTTTACTAGGAAAGCATAAAGATAAAAACCCCACTATCATATAATACATATATATCATGGATAATGAAACAATATCATACAAAAATCTAATCCAAGAGCTCTCAGTACAATATACAATCATCTCACACTGTCATACAAAAATTGACAAATTCATGTGCCAATTTACTGCTTCCAGACAACCTACCTCCTCTGCACAATCCCTGCTAATGGAAATCCCTGTAATGAATGAATTCCTCTTGATTAGGCTGCACAATCCTCATGGGCACATCCACTGTGTGTGTGGTTGCATGAGTGCACCCACTAAAGTCACAACTGATAGTCAAACTGTCCCTTTCACCTATTATCTCAACAGGGTCTCCACTGGATCTGACATGCATGTAGTTAACAGTGGTAAATCTTAAGTTGCATGTGAGACCATTGATTGTGAATTAATTAATAATTAATTCACTAATCTCTCACTAGTGTAAGTTCAGTTACAACTAGTACAACTGAGCTTAAATCACTTAACTGAGTTAAACTACTTTACAACTCACATAACTACACATCCAACTCTGATACAACTTCGAATCACTCAGTTACAACTAATTTGACTTGCATGTCCCACCAACCAACCTTTGAACTCAAATTTCCTATAGCTAACTGATTTTCCACTTCAGTTAACTATTTCCAAGTGCTCATTGAGAATAGATTAATATTTGTTTTCCAACTATTATTAAGGGATAATAATAGTTGACATACACATATAAATAGAATTTTCTCACCATCTATAAATAAACATCATCTATAAATAGAATTTGCTCATCATCTAAAAATAGTCTTCCACCTAAAAATAGCCTGAGGTTCCATCCTAGTGTAGGTGCATAATTTTCACTAGGATCTTCTTGTTGAATCTCAACACTCCCTCTAAAAAAGAAAGGGATTTTCCTTCACCCCGATCCTATCTCTATGGTATTCAAATTTTCTCCTGGTGAGCGCCTTCATTAGAATGTCTACATCCTGATCTTCTGTAGGATTGTACTAAAGCAACATGATCTTCTGCTGCACACAATCTCTTATATGATGATACCAGATATATATATTCTTAGATCTATCATGAAACACATGATTAATTGAGAGTTTAATGCAACTCTGATTATCACAATGAATCATTGTTGGATCTAAATGAGAACCAAACAAACCAACCAAGATCTTTCTCATCCAGATAGCCTCACATGCATCTTGACTCACTACCATGTATTTCGCTTCTGCTGAAATGAGTGCCATGGATCTCTGTTTCTTGTTGTACCAAGAAACAACTGTAGATATGATACTAAAGATCCCCCCTGATGTGCTCTTTCTATTTGTTGTGATGCCTACCCAATCTTCATCCATGAAGCCATGCAAATTCACCTCATCCATCTGTCTATACCATAAGACATACTCAGTTTTTCCCCTCATGTATCTCAGGACATTCTTACTCGCCTTCCAAAAGAGCTTAGTAGGCTTAACCATCGCTTGAATCAGCTGGTTAACCACATAGCAAATGTCCAGTCTTGTGTTCACTAGATACATTAGTGAACCCACTAATTGTTGATTGATAGTAGCATCCACTACCTCTCCAGAAGTAGCATCCTATTTCTTCCAGTTTCCTGGAAGAGGAGTATCCATGGGTTTTCCGCCCTCCATGTGAAACTTACCCAGTATCTCCCTTGCATACTTTCCTTGAGACACAAAAATTTCACCATCTTGCTGCCATATTTCCAATCCAAGGAAATAATGAAGGAGGCCCATATCCTTCATCTCGAACTCCTTTGCAAGGTCCTCCTTACATGAGTGTATGAACTGCTCATCACCAGTCAGAATTAAATCATCAACATAAAGAACAATGATTAAAAGCTTACCCTCCACAACAATTTGGTATAGGTTTGCATCCGCTTCACTTTTCGTGAATCCCAACCTGGTCAAATAACTGTCTATTCGAGTGTATGAAGAACAGGGTGCTTGCTTCAACCCATACAGTGCTTTTTTGAGTCAAAACACATGTGACTCATTGCTTAAGATCTAAAATCCTTCAAAATGTTCTATGTACACCTCTTCCTCAATGATCCCATTGAGAAACACAGTTTTTACATCCATATGATGAATGCACCAGCCCATCTGCGTTGAGAGTGAAAAGATGGATCTTATGGAAGAGTACCTTGTGACAGGTGCAAAGGTCTCATCATAATCTATCCCCTCGATCTGTGAGAATCCCCAGGACACAATTATGGCCTTGTATTTCTCCACACTCCCATCAACAACTTCCTTTACCTTGTAGATCCATCTCGAACCTACCACTGATTTGTTGACCGATCTTGGGACAATTTCCCATGCACTGTTTTTTACAATGGATTCATACTCCTCCACCATTGCATTAACCCAAGTGGGATCCTGGATTGATTCCTAAAAGGAAGATGGTTTAGTCAAAATACATTTTCTCATGAGAGCCATGTATCCAGTAAATCGATCAGGAGACTGTCTCTGTTTGTGCTGTTAAGTAGGGGCTCCGACATTTTGTGCAACATCTAGTCTCAATCTATCAGTTTCTGTGTTGTGCTTTCTTCCATTTCTGATGGATGGATCTGCATGGGTGGCTTACTCCACTCCATGAACCTCTGCATGTGGTTGTTCCACATATTTAGACTCATCTTTGGGAACCAACAATTCCTCCTCTGCATGCAAGTCTAGCTCCCTCTCAAGCGACAACGACATGGATTTCCCCTCATCGAATTTTAGATCCCTTCGCATAACAATCATCTTACTGTTAGGAAAATACACATGATAATTATGGGGTGTTACTGTGTACCCCACAAATATCCCAAATTCAGCAGTTGAATCCAACTTCTTCCTAGCATTCTTGGTCACATGTACATAAACACATGAGCCAAAAATATTAAAATGAGAAACATCAGGCTTCTTACCAGTAAAATCTTCTTCAATTGTACTCATGCCAAGTACTCTATGAGGCCAACGGTTTTGCACATTGTTGGCAAATTCAGTGAATAGACAACGAATGCTTTTCATTAATGGAAACAGTGAAGATGACAAGCAAACAGAAGACAAGTTTAGAGAGGTGAATGATCGAAAGAAGTGAATGATCGAACGCAGCGAGAGCCGTTAGATTTGGTGCAGGGTACAGAAGCTGCGAGGGAGATAAGCCTTGGGAGCAAGAAGAGAAGTCCCGAGAGGCATCGGGACTTTGAAATGTTCAATTCACTTGACAACAAGAACCCTGAAATCACGATATGTGATTTTGATATTTAATCGCAGCCGTTAAAGCAAGAATGAGATCTGGACCATTGATTTTCTTCATCGGAGAATCGGGGATCGGGACTTTGAAATGTCCAATTCAATTGACAACAAGAACTCCAAAATCACGAAACACGATATTGTGATTCAATCGCAATCGTTGAGACATGATCAAACTCGGACCGTTGATCACACCCCATCTTGGAGTTTCGAGGATCGCGACTTGGAGAGGCGAGATGATTCATCTCCAGATTCACGAGATGCGAGATAGCGAGTTAATCGTGGACCGTTGGATCAAGAGGACACATGGTGAAAGATCGTCATGTCATTAACTGGAAAGTCAAAGGAACAGTGAGATGTGAGATCGTGATTTAATCAAGGACCATTGGATCAAGAGGACGCGTGGTGAAAGATCAGAGCACCATAAAGCTTCATCTCGGAGTTTCGCGACTCACGACTTGGAAAGGTAAGAAACATAACCACCAAACTCGCGAGATGCAAGATCATGATAAGCTCCTGACCGTCAATACACCAAAAGACGTGGACTATTGATCTGAGCTCCATCTCGGAGCCTCGCCTATCGCGACTTGGAGTGACGAGAACCTCCATCACAGGAATCATGAGATGTGAGATTGCGAGAAGATCAGGACCGTCGGATCACCAAGAACGTGGATCGTTGATTTGAGATCCATCTCGGAGCCTCACCTATCGCGACTTGGAGTGATAAGAACCTCCATCACAGGAATCATGAGATGCAAGATTGCGAGAAGATTAGGACTGTCGGATTACCAAGAACGTGGATCATTGATTTGAGCTCCATCTCGGAGCTTCGCCTATCGCGACTGGGAGTGACAAGAATCTCCATCGAAGGAACAACGAGATGCGAAATCACGATGAGATCAGGACCGTTGATTCATCAAGATCATGAACCATCGATCAGGGTCGATGAAGATCATAAGTTCATAGCAAAAGTGAGAAACGGGTAAATAACGACAATACCCTTCAGAGTTAATCCAACGGTGCAGGTGAATTTGAACAAGATCAAAGGGCTACTATTGCACGACACAGTGAAACTGCCAGTAACAATTGATGGGTTCTACCAGAGGATGCAAAGAGACTTCGGTGTGATTTCCAGAGGAGAAGAAGAGTCACATGGAATCTTCCAGTGGAATGAAGACAACTCGTGGAGGCGATTGACAACTGGATGGGATTGAGGCCGTAACTGAAACAAAGAAGGTGAGCTCGACTGTCACAGAGAAGATGAAGAGTCTCAACTTCCAGAGAGGCTGAGGAATCTTAGCATAACACCCAGTGATACTGGACACGTAGGGTGAACCACCATATAAGTTGAAGAGTCACGATGATGATCAGATAGAGCACTCGAGAGGTGGAGGATAACGACGGAGAGTATGCATGCAGAGGCATGGAGAACATTGCATGCACAAGGTGCACAAAATCTATAACTACACGTTACAGAGAAGAGATTGGGTTGTTGTTGCTGTTGGAGGTGGTAGTGAGGGTTGTTGGTAAAGGTAATTCAAGTGTGAAGGAGGAGAGTGCAGTAGCTAAATAGCACAGAAGAGGAACTGTGCAGAGAATGGAGATGGCGCACAGAGCATAAAAAGAAGAAGACCATACAGCGCAAGGGATGTGAGCAGAAAGGAAATGAGGTAGACAGAGAAACAAAATGCAACATAACAATGATAAGTTGGGTAAGCCATTGTTGAACATTATATCACTGTAATAAGTTTCAGAAGCAAAGATTTATATTTGAGGGTGGTTGGGAGGTGCTAGTGAGGATTGTTGTCCTTAGAGGTTCAAGTGGGTGCTTGAACATAGGGAGTTGGTGCTTCCTTCTAGTTGGTGCTAGAGAAACCAGGGAGTTGGTGCTTCCTTCTAGTTGGTGCTAGAGAAACCAGGGAGTTGGTGCTTCCTTCTAGGTGGTGCTAGAAAAACTAGGGAGTCGGTGCTTCCTTCTAGTGGGTGATAGAGAAAACAGAGAGTTGTTTCTCTCAGCAAGTTGCAGCTTGCTAAACAGAGGTTGTAGCCTCATTATGAGTTGGAGCTCATATGTATGATAATGTAAAGATTGTAACCATTACTTATCATATAAAGAAAAAGAGGTTTTTACCCTGTATGGGTTTCCTCAGGAAATATATGTCTTTGTGTTTCTCATATATGTGACTGATGTTGAATGTGCCATTGTTTATTTCCCTGCATTATTGTGATCATCATTTGGTGTCTCAGCAAAGAGTTTAAAAGAAGCATAATTGTTTAAGCATGGTAACAATTGATTCACCCCCCCCTCTCAAGTTTTCAACAATTGGTATCAGATCCGGCCCCTTTTATCTAAAGGTAGATCCTAGAGCTTAAACATGTCAGGCCATGAAGGAAACTCAACCAATAAGGCCCCTCTATTCAATGGAACAAACTTTACCTTCTGGAAAGTTAGGATGAGAAACTACATAATGGCTTTAGGTGTAGATGTCTGGGATGTGGTAGAGACTGGTTATGTAAAGCTAGTTGTGCTAGCTAATAAGGATGACAAACTATAATTTAGCTTCAATGCTAAGGCTATGAATGCTATCTTGAGTGGGCTTGCAGAAGCAGAATTCGTAAAAGTTATGCATCTAGTAACTGCCAAAGAAATGTGGGACAAACTCATTAACAATTATGAAGGTAATGAGAAGGTAAAGGATGCAAATCTTCAGACCTACAGAATACAGTTTGAACAGCTGAAGATGAAGGAAGATGAAACTATTGGAAAATACTTTCTGAGAATAGAAGAATTGGTAAATGCAATGAAGGCACTTGGTGAAACAATTGGAGAACCTTCTTTAGTTAAGAAAATATTGAGATCTCTCCCAGATAGGTTCAACCCGAAGGTCTCTGCTATAGAAGAACTTAATGATCTAAAAACCTTGCAGTTTGACTAGCTTCTCGGAACATTGACTGCATATGAAATGAGAATAGTTAAAGATAAACCCACCTCTAGAGAAGCATCATTTAAAGCAGACAAGAATGAGGATTCTGAGCCCGATGAAATTGAAGCAAAATTTGTGAAGGGACTGAAGAAGGGATCAGGAAAATACAAAGGAAAATTGCCCTTCAAATGTTTTAACTGTGGTAGGATAGGTCATTTTGCAAACAAATGTCCCCACAAAGGAAAGAATTAGACTTGTGATGATGAGGAGAAATACAAGCACACAAATTTCTTTAAAGAGAATAACTTTAAGAAGAAAAGTCTTTGTGCAAACAATGATGATGATCCTTCAGATGAAGAGGATAATGATTCATCTATTGAAGATAAAATAAATGAATTCACACTTATGGCCAAAGAGAATTATGCTAATCAAAGAACATGCAGTAATGAGGATGATGAAGAAGCTGTGGTTGACATGGAAGGAGAACTGATCAGTGCATTGGAAGAGATTGACAGACTAAGAATCAAGAACATTAAGCAAAGACAATTGTTAAAACAGTTTGAGAAAGACAGTAAAGAACCTGATGAAGACCTTGTCCTACTAAAAGTATAATTGGAAGAGGCAAAGAAAATCGAAGAGATTCTGAAACAACAACTATCAGAAAAGAAGGCAAGATGTGAATCATTAGAACAAGAAGTAGTGAAAACAAGGAAAGAAATGGAGAAATTTCAATCCCTGTATAATGAAAATATGTCAAGTATCAAAGCCTCAGAAGGATTAACCACCATTCTGAATCAGCAAAGGAATCCCAAGCTGAAAACTGGTTTGGGGTATGAAGAGGGATCAAGCAGTGGGAATCCAGGAATTGAAGAACCTATCAAGTTTGTCAAAAGCACAACCAATGACTATAACAAACCTGCAGAAACAAAGGAAGACAATCAGCCACCCAAGACGAGTAAAGGAAAAGGTGCCAGGATTGAATCTGAAGAACGAAGAAACAATGTTTTTTCTACTAAAAGACGTCATCAGCAAGAAAGAAATCAATTTGTTCAAAGAAGACAACCATTTTCCAGGTACAAAGAATTTTTCTACGGCTATTGTTTATATTGTTATAACTTCGGTCACAAAGCTGTAAATTGTTCCTTAAGACCTAGAAATGAGCAATTAAGATTTCAAAGGAATAAATACTTCCCACAACAAAGAATGATTCAGTCAGGTAATAATCATTCACATATTGCAAATTGCCAAATTAAGT
>ML780311.1:1198701-1211173 GCA_009831015.1 Picea engelmannii | reverse complement strand
AAATATTTAAGAGAAATGCTGAAAAGGTTTCAAATGGAAGATTCTAAACCTGTGGGTACACCTATGGTAACTGGATGTAAATTAAGAAAGGATGATGATTCACCTGATGTTGATCAAAGCTCATATCGATCAATGATAGGAAGTCTTCTGTACATCACAGCATCCCGTCCTGATATAATGCAAGCTGTTAGAATGGTAGGACATTTTCAGTCTACTCCTAAAAAAAGTCATTTGGCAGCTATCAAGAGAATATTTAAATACTTGAAGGGAACAATGACTTATGGACTGTGGTATCCTAGAAATCAGAATTTCCAGTTCACTGCTTATTCAGATGCAGACTGGGCAAATTTTGTTGATGAGAGAAAAAACACCAGTGGAGGAGCATTCTTTTTGGGTGACTCATTAGTTGCATGGCTTAGTAAGAAGCAAGGATCTATTTCATCATCCACTACAGAGGAATAATACATTGCTGCTGCTACTTGCTGCACACAAATTTTATGGATGACACAAACTCTTGCAGATCTGAAGGTAACTTACACTGATCCTATTCCAATTCATTGTGATAACACAAGTGCCATTAGTGTCTCCAAGAATCCTGTTCTCCATTCCAAGACTAAGCATATTCCAATCAAGTATCATTTTCTTCGAGAACAAGTTACAAACAGAATTGTTCAACTAAATTATATACCGTCTACATAACAGATTGCTGATATTTTAACCAAACCATTAGCAACGACCCCTTTTGGATATCTTTGTCAAAAGTTGGGGGTTATGATTTCTGGTGTTTAAAATGTTCACCTAGTCAGGCGGAGTATTGATTGAATATCTGGTGTCTTTTATAGATGTTTATAGACGACAGGGGGAGTATGTTCTGCAACAAGATCAGTGGAAGAATGCTTCTTCTTTGACATTGATGTCAAAGGGGGAGAAAGGAGTCAATTTCGAAATGTTTTGGGACCAGAGAAGAGTCTAAATGGCCGAATGAAGAGGAGAGTTGGGTCTGGAGTTGGGTCTGAATGTAAGTGTTGCCATCAATGCCAAAGGGGGAGATTGTTGGCAAATTCAGTGAACATACAATGAATGCTTGTCATTAATGGAAACAGTGAAGATGACAGGAACACAGAAGACAATTTCAGAGAGGTGAATGATCGAAAGAAGTGAATGATCGAACGCAGCGAGAGCCATTAGATTTGGTGCAGGGTGCAGAAGTTGCGATGGAGATAAGCCTTGGCAGCAAGAAGAGAAGTCCCGACAGGCATCGGGACTTTGAAATGTTCAATTCACTTGACAACAAGAACCCCGAAATCGCGATATGCGATTTCGTTATTTAATCGCAGCTGTTAAAGAAAGAATGAGATCTGGACCGTTGATTTTCTTCATCGGAGAATCAGGGATCGGGACTTTGAAATGTCCAATTGAATTGACAACAAGAACTCTGAAATCGCGAAACGCGATATTGCGATTCAATCAAAACCGTTGAGCCATGATCAAACTCGGGCCGTTGATCACACCCCATCTCAGAGTTTTGTGTATTGCGACTTGGAGAGGCGAGATGATTCATCTCCAGATTCACGAGATGCGAGATAACAAGTTAATCTTGGACCGTTGGATCAAGAGGACACGTGGTGAAAGATCATCATGTCGCTGACTAGAAAGTCAAAGGAACAGCAAGATGCGATATTGTGATTTAATCAAGGACTGTTGGATCAAGAGGACGCATGGCGAAAGATCAGAGCACCATAAAGCTTCATCTCGGAGTTTTGTGACTTGCGACTTGGAAAGGCAAGAAACATAACCACCAAACTCGCGAGATGCGAGATCACGATAAGATACTGACCATCAATACACCAAAATATGTGGACCGTTGATCTGAACTCCATCTCAGAGCCTCTCCTATCGCAACTTGGAGTGACGAGAACCTCCATCACAGGAATCGCGAGATGCGAGATTGTGAGAAGATCAGGACTGTCAGATTACCAAGTACGTGGACCGTTGATCTGAGCTCCATCTCGGAGCCTCGCCTATTGCGACTTGGAGTGATAAGAACCTCCATCACAGGAATCACGAGATGCGATATTGTGAGAAGATTAGGACTGTCGGATTACCAAGAACGTGGATCGTTGATATGAGCTCCATCTCGGAGCTTCGCTTATCGTGACTGGGAGTGACGGGAATCTCCATTGAAGGAACAACGAGATGTGAGATCATGATGAGATCAGGACTGTTGATTCATCAAGATCATGAACCATCGATCAGGGTCGATGAAGATCATAAGTTCACAACGAAAGTGCAAAATGGGTAAATAACGACAATACCCTTCAGAGTTAATCCAACGGTGCAGGTGAATGTGAACAAGATCGGAGGGCTACTGTTGCACGACACAGTGAAACTGCTAGTAACGATTGATGGGTTCTACCAGAGGATGCGAAGAGACTTCGGTTCGATTTCCAGAGGAGCAGAAGAGTCACATGGAATCTGCCAGTGGAATGAAGACAAGTCATGGAGGCAATTGACAGCTGGATGGGATTGAGGCCGTAACTGAAACAAAGAAGGTGAGCTCGACTATCACAGAGAAGACAAAGAGTCTCAACTGCCAAAGAGGCTGAGGAATCTCAGCATAACACCCAGTGATACTGGACACGCAGGGAAAACCACCAAAGAAGCTGAAGATTCACGTTGATGATCAGATAGAGCACTCGAGAGGTGGAGGATAACGACGGAGAGTATGCATGCAGAGGCATGGAGAACATTGCATGCACAAGGTGCACAGAATCTATAACTACACGGTACAGAGAAGAGTTTGGGTTGTTTTTGTTGTTGGAGGTGGTAGTGAGGGTTGTTGGTAAAGGTAATTCAGGTGTGAAGGAGGAGAGTGCAACAACTGAATATCACAGAAGAGGAACTGTGCAGAGAATGGAGATGGTGCAGAGAGCATAAAAATCCAAAGACCAGACAATGCAAGGGATGTGAGCAGAAAGGCAACGAGGCAGACAGAGCAACGAAATGCAGCAGAACAGTGATAAGTCGGGTAAGCCATTGTTGAACATTATATCACTGTAATAAGTTTCAGAAGCAAAGATTTATATTTGAGGGTGGTTGGGAGGTGCTAGGGAGGACTGTTGTCCTCAGAGGTTCAAGTGGGTGCTTGAACATAGGGAGTTGGTGCTTTCTTCTAGTTGGTGCTTCCTTCTAGGTGGTGCTAGAAAAACCAGGGAGTTGGTGCTTCCTTCTAGTGGGTGCTAGAGAAAATGGAGAGTTGGTGCTCTTAGCAAGTTGCATCTTACTAAACAGATGTTGTAGCCTCATTATGAGTTGGATTTCATATGTATGATAATGTAAATATTGTAACCATTACTTATCATATAAAGAAAAAGAGGGTTTTACCCTGTATGGGTTTCCTCAGGAAATATATGTCTCTGTGTTTCTCATATATGTGATTGATGTTGAATGTGCCATTGTTTATTTCCCTGCATTATTGTGATCATCATTTGGTGTCTCAGCAAAGAGTTTAAAAGAAGCATAATTGTTTAAGCATGGTAACAACTGATTCACCCCCCCATCTCAGTTGTTCAACAATAAACCACATTGTTGCATGCTTCCACCCTCAAATACATTGGTAGGCCCTGATCATGCAACATCGCTCATGCTGCACCCACGATCATTCTGTTCTTCCTCTCCATGACTCCATTTTGTTGTGGGTTATGAGGCGCTATGAGTTCTCTTTGAATTCCTTATTTGCTGCAAAAGTATTTAAATTCGTTAGAGATGTATTCTTCGCCATTATCACTCCTCAGAGCCTTCACTTGCTTCCCTGACTCTTTCTCCACCAATGCTTTAAACTCACAGAACTTTGAGAATGTTTGATCCCTCTTCTTCATGAAGATCCAACATTTACGAGAAAATTCATCAACAAAAATAACATAATACTTATGTTTTTCTATTGAAGAAACTGAGAATGGTCCACACACGTCTGTGTGAATTCTCTCCAGTATCATCGAAGAACGACTCTCCTTTTCATGAAAGGTGTACTTTACATAATTCCCCATGGTGCAACCCTTGCACTATTCTAACTGAGCAAGTGTTCCCATTGGAAGTCCAGTAGATATTTGTTGCATGATTTTCAAGCCTCCATGATGAAGATGGCCCAATCGCCCATGCCATAATTCTCCCTCATCCTGGCTCACAACTTTTTCTACCTTTCCCATCATGGAAGTGCAGCCATATACCTCCATCTTGTAGAGATTCTTAACTCGAATCCCTATATTCTTGATTTGACCCATTGTTTTATGTCGCAGGAAGGCTTTTCCATCGCTGAAAACAACATCATAGCCTTTGTCCTCCAACATTGCAACTGAGACCAAGTTTTTCTTCAGACCTGGAACATGCATAACATATTTAAATTGAAATGGTTTACTTGAATCCCTCTGAAAGGTAATGGTACCAATTCTAGTTGCACTGTATCGTCCATCATCACCCATATCTATATGCATTTTGAGATCTCTCTCCTCCAAGTCACTGAAAAGCTCCTTATCTCTCGTCATGTGGAAGGAAGCACCACTATCCAAATACCACATCGATCCCAATGCACTTGACGCCATGCATGCGATCAAGGAGAAGTCAAGTTAAAATTGTGAGGCAAGGGCCTCACCAGCTGTAGCTCCAGTAGCCTTCTTGTTCTTCTTCTTCTGTGGATAGTTAGTAGCGAGATGCTCATGTTCGTGATAGTGAAAACACTTCACTTTGGACAAATCCATCTTCTTGCCTTTAGACTCAGATTTTGAATGGAATTTATTCCCATTCCCTTTCCTTGCTTTGGTAGCCAAATAAAAATCCTCTTCATCATCATGCTTTGATGAAGATCCATCTATGGTGTTCTGCCTAAAATCCTCCTGCACCAAATCCGACCATAGTCATTCCCAATCTGGCAATTTTTCCCTTCCATTGACAGAGTCTTGATAACTGTGCCAATTTTTGGGAAGTCCTAGGACAACCAAGATCACCAAATAATCATCAGCGACTGTTATTCCCATGCTCCCCAGCTCATCCCGACATTGGACAAACTTCGTAAGATATTTTGGAATGGAGTCACCCTTTTCCATCTTGATCTTCCTGAGTTTATCTTTGAGCGCCAATTTCCTATGGTTGCTGCTGTTTTGGAATAGATTTGTCAAAGTCTTCCACATTTCATATGCTGTGGATTTCCCATGGAGGTTTGATACAATGTGGTCTCGTACTCCCTCCAACAAGATCGTTCTCTCCTTTGCCACTTTATTTTTCCATGCATCAATATTTGCAGCGTTCGCAACATCTAGGTTAGGAACATCTTTGTCAATGAATTCCTTCAATCCATTGTATTCAAGTACTTCCTCCATCCTGTCTTTACAAGAAATGTAGTGAGAGCTTCCCTCGAGTGCATACTCTAACCTTAAGGCATTGAAATCCATTTCGATCTTGAATCAGATGTAGCACCAAGAAAGACTTTCTGCAAATTTGAATTCTATTCAATCACAAACTCAACTTCTACAATTTTTTGTGCTTTGATACCATGTAGAAATTTTAATACAAATTATGTATTGCCTATATTATCCTGATCTAACAATTATATGCCACTATTAAATATAGAATCTCTTCTACAAATATTCTTGCAGAATTTAAAACATGAACGCCAATTGCAATATCAAGAAGAAAGATCAATCACACATAACATGGATGTTTTACCAGGAAATCATAAAGCTAAAAACCCTACTATCATATATTATGTATATATCATGGATCATGAAACAATCTCATACAAAACTCTAATCCAAGAGCTCTTAGTACAATATGCAATCATCTCACACTATCATACAAAAATTGACAAATTCATGTGCCAATTTACTGCTTCCAGACAACCTGCCTCCTCTACACAATCCCCGTTAATGGAAATCCCTGCAATGAATGGAATCCTCTTGCCTAGTATGTGCAATCCTCATGGGAACATCCACTGTGTGTGTGGTTGCATGAGTGCACCCACTAAATTCACAAATGATAGTCAAACTATCCCTTTCACCTATTATCTCAACTGGGTCTCCACTGGATCTGACATGCATGTAGTTAATAGTGGTAAATCTTCAGTTGCATGTGAGACCACTGATTGTGAATTAATTAATAATTAATTCATTGATTTCTCACTAGTGTAAGTTCATTTACAACTAGTACAACTAAGCTTAACTCACTTAACTGAGTTAAAATACTTTACAACTCACATAACTACACATCCAACTCTTTTACAACTTCGAATCACTCAGTTACAACTAATTCGACTTGCATGTCCCACCAACCAACCCTTGAACTCGAATTTCCTATAGCTAACTGATTTGCCACTTTAGTTAACTATTTCCAAGTGCTCATTGAGAATATATTAATATTTATTGTCCAACTATTATTAATGGATAATAATAGTCGATATACATCTAAAAATAGAATTTTCTCACCATCTATAAATATACATCATCTATAAATGGAATTTGCTCATCATCTAAAAATAGACTTCCACCTAAAAATAGCCCGAGGCTCCATCCTAGTGTAGGTGCATAATTTTCACTAGGATCTTCTTGTTAAATCTCAATAGAAAAATATGATATTGAGAGAAATGCATAATGTGCCTTATGTTGGGCACCCAGGATATCAAAAAACTATTGCAGCTATCAAGAGACAATATTATTGGCCAGGCATGAAGAAAGAGGTTGTTGATTTTGTTGCTAGATGTTTGGAATGTCAAAAAGTAAAGGCTGAGCATAGACACCCAACTGGTTTTCTACAACCATTACCCATTCTTGAGTGGAAATGGGAAGTTGTAACATTGGATTTCATCACCAAGATTCCCAAAACAAACAAACAACATGATTCTATCATGGTAGTGGTGGATAAGCTTACTAAAGCTGCCCATTTTGTTCCAGTTAATCTCACTCACAAGGCATAAAACATTGTTGATGTTTATATGAATGAAATTTCTAGATTACATGTCATACCCAAGACAATTGTGTCTGACAGAGATCCAAAATTTACCTCAAAAGTTTGGAAGGGATTATTTAATGGATTTGGAACAAATTTGAATTTTAGTACAACTTATCATCTAGAATCAGATGGACAAACAGAGAGGGTGAATCAAGTGATTGAACATATGTTGAGGATGTATGTGATGGATAAAACATCAAAATGGGAAGACTACCTACACTTGGTAGAGTTTTCTTATAACAATTGGTACCAAGCATCTCTAAAGATGAGCCCATTTGAGGAACTTTATGGCAGAAAGTGCAACACACCAGTAAGCTAGGATAACCTAGGAGACAGAGCAGTGGTCGGGCCAGATTTGTCCAGGGAAATGGAGGAGCAAATGATTAAAATAAAAAAAAAATTAAAGGCTTCCCAAGACAGGAAGAAAAAATATGTTGATAAGGGCATAACTCATAGGGAATTTAAAGTGGGTGATCATGTATTCTTGAAAGTGAAATCCAACATAAGTTCCCTGAAGTTGGGAAATTGTTCAAAGTTGGCAGCTCGCTATTGTGGGCCATTTGAAATCCTAGAGAGGATTGGTCTAGTAGCTTATATGATTACATTGCTTGCATCTATGTCTGTTCATAATGTATTCAATGTATCATTACTCAAGAAATATATACCTGATGCTAATCATGTTATTGATTGAAATGTGATTTAGGTGGAGCAAGAAGGTGATTTTCAAGTGCATCTGGTATGCATTCTGGATCGGAAAATCAAACAGCTACGGAATCGAGCCATAGGGATTGTAAAGGTCCAATGGACCTGGTATGATCCTGAGGACTCTACTTGGGAGCATGAGGATGTAATGCGGACAGAATACCCGCATCTTTTTGAGAATTTTTGAAATTTTGTTGTATATGGGTACATGATGCACTGAGGACAATGCATAAATAAGGGGAGGGGATTGTGATATCCCTAGGACACACCCAATTGTAATGTAAATGAAAATGTACTTAAGCTAGTGAGTTGTTTTGATATCATTTTATATGCACCTTTCATGGCATAGTGCGCACATGTACTGCACAGTAAAATGATGAAGTGTGCACATTCCTGGATACTGCACGCAACAACTTAAGTGCACACGATATTGAGTCTAGGAATCCTTTTGTGTATATCTTTCATTTTATAGGTTGGTGAGCTAGTTATTGTAAGCTAGGATGCTTATTTTTTATTAGGTTGGAGAGCCTAGATGTTAAAGGACAGTGCACCTACTTTTGTATATGTCTCATAATTAATATAAAATACATCGCTGTGTGCAGACTGACCACAATAAAAGAGATGGGGGACTAAAATACACTAGTTAGGGAAAGGGAGGGGATACGTTAAGGAAAGGGGATAAGCTAGGGATCTTAAGCCGAAAAAGAATATTATATTAATATTTATCAAATATAAAGTATGGATAATTATTTTATCCTAAGTTCTAAAGTTGGGGACAAGTAGGCCAAAGTAGCTCCCAACATGACAAGTGTCAATTTGGGGACATGCATACATATTGTTGGGACTTAGTTCATTTTCCTATATTTTCCATCAGGCTTCCCATCATTCCTTCCATCATTCAGTCATCCAGTTAATCATCCATGAGCATGCACACACCCATTGAGATACCTTTCGTATATTCATGACTGTACCTGAACTTGTATCCATGGCCATTTTTGTGTTGGTGTATCTGGTTAGCTTGGGACTGAAGAAACTGGTTGTCAAGCCCATGAGAAATTTCTCTATGGGTGAGAGAATTTCTAGGAATTGATTTCCTGAAGGTGACGAACTCCAGTCACAGTGCTCCAAGACTTCCTGACTGGCCTGTTGTTGAAGCCCAGAAAGGAAGTGGGGCAACTGAAGGATTGTTGAGCAGAGAAGGGGCACACTTCCTAGGGTGGGAAAAGCATGTGGGGAAGGAGGGACTATAGTCTGTTAGTTGAGTTGGCACCTAACACAGAGTCTTTCCTGTTGTCTATGATCCTTTAGCCTGGTTAGGAATCCCTTTACCAGGGTGGACTTTAGTCCCAGCTCAGGGGTGACTCACTGTTGAGAGTGATGAAAAGTGCAGTTTATGGATGGAAGGTTTGTGGAAGGTCTGCATGCATTTGGTGACATTCTTACCAAGATAAGTGCCAATTGTGTGATAAATTTACATGTTGCATTGTTATTTATGTGCTTATTTTCATGGATTATCATATGCGTGGTTATAACTGTGTTTATTTTTATGGGTATTTCCTATATATGATGCATGTATATGTCTACTATTATTTCAGTGTGAATCCGTTCATTTATAGATGTATTTGTATGTTTACATTTATATATAATGCTTCTGCAAGAGTTCTGTGTGTGTATATTTTAACTGCATACAGTTCAAAAAATTTATGTGGCATAGCTCAGTTAGATGTTGGGTATGTTACAATATGTTCCGCATAGAGAATGAAAGAGTTCTCTGGTGTAGCATGGATTGGCATGGATGGTCGGGGATGTTACAAACCATCAGAATCATGAGAAGTTGTTGGAGGTGTTGGGGTAGGGTTTGCGGAAAGACAAGGAGCGTCAGGGATCAAATCGTAAAGTGTTCCTGTTTGCGAATAAATGAGATCGAGATACTGAGCACGACTAATCGCATTCTCTTTAGTGACAACACCACCCATGGAAACATCACGAGTGATAGGTCCAATGAGTTATTTGGTAAACCACTCAAATAATAATTGATCAGGAAGAGGAACTTTGATTAAACATATTCTCCTCCTCCACTCATGGATGTGATTAGAAATATGAGTGGACGAGGATTTCTTGAAAGAACTCAAAATTTTGCTTCCTATCTTGTATCGAATTGGCAAATGGTAATGTGTCAAAAAGGCCATGGCTAGGATGTTAAAGTCATTGAAGAATATTGGTGGTAACTGAATGTACCATTTGTTGTTGAACCCATGAGAGTTCATTGAAAAATTCATAATCTGATGGAGTCATGCATCAAGGATTTGGATGAACACCATAGATGAAAAGTCATAACATGATTATTCAGATCTTCTCCTTCTCGATCGTTGAATTTAGGAATGTCGGACGGTAACTTGACCAGTATGACAGGCCAATAAGGAGAATGTAGGATAGGATCATTCGAAATCCTAGACAGATCAGGTAAATACAAAGTGGTCAGGAAAGGTAACTGCCGGTTCACTTGTGGAAATTGGTAGTTTTTAGGGGGAAACCCTGTAGGTATACCAGTAGGACCATAAGTCGTCTGCAAGTAGTTATACAATCCCGACAGATTCGGTTGTGGAGGATTTTGAGGCATATATCCCATAGGGTTGGGTTGATTAGGGATGTTCCCTTGGAAAGGAACGCTAGATTGAATGTTCTAAACCCAAGTGGGATTCAAAGAACCTGGATATGGTTGACCGAGGTTAGTGGGTATGAAAGAGTTATTTTGAAGATGTTTCCCCCCAGACGGTTGTATATTTCCTTGGAAAGGAATGTTCCAAGGTTGAGATTGTAACATAGGCACATTTTGTCCATAAAGTGGGTTATGGAATCCAACTTGAGGTTTCCCCCCAAGTTGAGGTTGTGCCCCAATTTGATATTGACTCCCAAATTGAGGTTTCCCTACAACTTGAGGTTGACCTCCAACAAGAATCTGGAAACCAGAAGTGATAGGAATACTGGTGCCTCCAAGAGGATTGGATCCACTAGGGCCAAGATGATGATATCCTCCTAACAAAGGTGGAGGAGGAATATAAGGTCCTCCAGAGAGTACCTAGTAAAGTGTAGGAACAAACTGAGCTGCAACATTATACCCAGGAGGTACAAAAATTCCAGGACCTCCGGATGGAACCTGGGTAGAGATAGCAACAAAAGTGTTCATAGCTCTATACCTAGGGGGAAGTGATGGATTTGGTCTATATGGAATTGGTGTTCCAATTGGGGCTTGGGTAACAACCAGATTTCCGGTATAAACTATGGTAGCTCATGGGACCATAGAATGGGATATCTAGAGAGGAAGGATCAAGTGAGAACCGACCAAAAACTGGTCTAAAATGGTGGTGGCACTACTAGTAGTACCAATAAAATGGTCCAAAGGTACCATATAGGTAACATACATCTTGGGAATTTGTGATGCCATAGGTTGGTCAGGACTCGCTCCCAGGTTATCGTAAAGATCACGTACTATCAAAGGGATAAAACCAAAATTAGAAATTCCAATAGTGTGAGCCAGGGTCCTAAATGATTCACTTTGAAAAAGTGGATCCTCTACTCCAGATCCTACGTTAGGTCTGGTAGGTACTTTAGTATCATCAACAACAACAATTTCTCCAGATGAGTTCACCCAGGGCATACATGGATTTCGTGTTGGCATGTTCTACAGGTAGTATATGCTTGTCATTGATGGCAAGTACAACTGTTAAGGTCCTAACCCGCACATAGGTAGATCAATGTATTTGGATGTAATAAAGGTCAATATTAATAAGACCTTCCAATAAAATAGAATAAGGCGGATGTAAGAAGACCTAATAGAAGCTTCCGCTTCTAGAAGGATCTTCCTCTAGATGCTTCTCTTAATAGACATATTTAGTATAAATATGAACCCTAGCTTGGAGATTATTGTAAACCCTAGCTTGGAGATTATTGTAACAGAGCGCTGCTCGACTGGAGGTTGCCCCCTCAAAGAGGCCTGTGAACATTGCTATCTGAATCAAAGTGTTGTTTATGTTTCTATTTCGTATATCATTTCTTTGTATTGTGAAGATTATGCTGGATATTTTACTGTTATTCTGTCATTTCTAGCATTTCATTTCTGTTCTTCATATTTTATATATCTGGTATCTTGCAAGTGGTATCAGAGCACTTTCCTTGGCAGAAATTGTGGGTATTTTTTTTCCAGGGTAGAGACGTATTTCGACGTCTTTAAGCCACAGAGATCTGTCGTTACACCCATAAACCTGCGGTTGAGGGATTCATACACGCATGAAATACAAGTGGTTCTTAAGCTCACATATGTTGGCCACCCTTGTAACCCCTGTTGGTACCCCTTTGAGTGGTAGCGCATCAGAAAAAACCTGTGTACGGATTGACCTAGATTTCCTGAAGCTCTCTTTAAATAAACCTATCGGCCGCCAGACTGCTATAGTGTCATCGAGAACAACACTCGCGAAGATACTCTCTAGTACCTGGGTAGTCAGGTAGTATGACTAAGGGTACGGTCTATCCTCCTTAGTTAGTGCCCTGAGATATTGGGCCGAGTACTGCTGTTGGACCCCGCACGTATATCAGAGAGCTATAGTACAGGGCAAACCCGTGTCTGTAGAACCCTTGAATACCTAACCCTTGGGGAACATAAATAGCAACATAAACAAATTAAACCAATGAGATCTATTGACGTGCATCTGTGTTGGTGTTGCTAAGTAAATACTCTCTGGTCCAGAATTTGGGGATTTCAGCACTGCAGCATTCT
>ML780311.1:1145520-1198601 GCA_009831015.1 Picea engelmannii | reverse complement strand
GAAACCCATTGCTACATCCATGTTGTCAATAATTTCCAAATCATGATTGCCAATGGTGGTTCTATGAAATGTGGTGGGCACTGTGAAAATGTGCGTCTCCAAATAGGTGACTACAACCTCAAATCCCATATGTTTGCTATTGACATGGGAGGTTGTGACATTGTGTTGGGTGTCAAATGGCTAAGAACCTTGGGTCCCATTCTTATGGATTTTCAGAACTTAACCATGCAATTTGAACAAGGAGGCCACAAACATAAATTTCAAGGCATCACTGTGGGTTCTCCTGAAATCATCAGTTCTCATCGCATGGAAAATTTGCTCAAAAAAAGTCATTTGGGTGTCATAGCCCAACTCCACGCCATACAAGCCACCAAGATCCCACCCGTGCCCCAAGACCTCCAAGCCCTCCTTTCTAGACATCAAATAGTCTTTTCCACTCCCCAAGGAATCCCTCCTTCCCACGGTGTCCATGATCACTCCATTCCCCTCATCCCAGGAATGCTTCCCCCAAATATACGTCCATATCGCCACCCCTTTGCACAAAAGAATGAAATTGAAAAAATGGTCCAGGAACTCCTTACTGTCGTAGTCATATGTCCTAGTACAAGCCCTTACTCCTCTCCAGTAGTCATGGTACTGAAGAAAGAAGGTTCTTGGAGAATGTGTCCTGACTTCCGTGCTCTCAACAAACTAACCATCAAAGACAAATTTCCCATTCCTTTCATTGATGACCTCCTGGATGAATTGAGTGGCGCCCAATTCTTCACCAAACTTGATCTTTGCTCGGGCTATCACCAGATACATATGAAAGAGTCTGATATTCCCAAGACATCCTTTCTCACTCATTAGGGCCACTACGATTTTTTGGTCATGCCCTTTGGTTTGTGTAACGCCCCCTCCACCTTTCAGAGCCTCATGAACCATGTCTTCCGCCCTTTTCTCCGTCATTTTGTCTTAGTTTTCTTTGATGATATACTCATATATAGAAAGACATGGACCGACCATCTTACTCATGTGGATCAAGTTCTCAGCCTACTCGCTCAGCACCAGCTTTTCCTGAAACAGTCCAGATGTGCTTTTGGTGCATCCGAAGTAGAATACTTGGGTCATCTGGTGGGAAAGGATGGCGTCAGGGTGGACCCAAAAAATATTGAAGCTATGCAAGACTGGCCGCACTCAAAGACTCTCAAAATATTGCGTGGATTTTTGGGCCTCACAGGGTATTATCTCAAGTTCGTTAAGAACTATGGAAATATTGCAACACCTCTCACGGCTCTCCTAAAAAAGAACTCTTTCACTTGGACCCCAGCATCTGCTCAAGCTTTTCAAACCTTGAAGACGGCCATGTGCACCACTCTGGTTCTGGACCTTCTTGACTTCACAAAGACATTTGTGTTGGAATGCAATGCCTCAGGTAAAGGTATTGGTGTTGTCCTTATGCAAGAGGGTCGACCTTTGGCCTTCACTAGCAAACAATTGTCTAAAAAGAATCTGGGCAAACCCATTTATGAAAAATAAATCTTGGCAATTCTGCATGCCGTTGAATTATGGCGTCCTTATCTCTTGGGGCAATGATTCCAAATTAAGACCGACCATCAAAGCCTCAAGTACTTTCTGGAACAACGCATTTCCTCCCAGGAGCAACAAAAATGGGTCACTAAGCTCTTTGGATATGATTATGAGATAATTTACAAGAAGGGCAAAGACAATGTCGTGGCGGATGCACTGTCTCGGAAGTATGAAGACGAAGGATCCATTTTTTCTCTTTCCTCCATTGTACCCGATTGGGTACAAGCTGTGCACCAGGAATGGCTTCAAGACCCCAAAAGTTTGCTACTGATCCAGAAACTGCAGAACAAGGCTCAGGCTCCCCCAGGGTACTCTTGGCTCTAGGCTGAGCTTTGATACAAAGGCCACTTGTATTTAAGTAAACAATCCAAGCTCAAATCCACGGTACTTTCTGAGCTTCATGCTACACCCACAACGGGGCACTCAGGGTTCACCAAAACATATGAACGATTCAAACATTCTTTTTTCTGGGAGGGTATGAAACAGGACATCTGTAAGTTTGTGGCTGAATGTGAGGTATGTCAACGCAACAAGGGAGAAATAGTCAAATCTCTAGGCACCCTCCAACCGCTTCTGATTCCCCCTACTATTTGGAAGGATATATCTATGGAGTTTATTACAGGCTTACCCAAATTAGGGAATAAATCAGTCATAATGGTGGTGGTGGATCGCCTTTCCAAGTATGATCATTTTTGTGCTCTTCACCACCCATTTAGTGCATCCATGGTGGCTCAAAATTTCATGGATCAGGTCTTCAATATTCATGGCATGCCCAAATCTATTGTTTATGATCGAGACCCAACTTTCACAATAAATTTTTGGCAAGAACTGTTCAAGCTACAAGGTACCCAATTGCATCTCAACTCAGCTTATCATCCCCAGATAGATGGTCAAACGAAAGTCGTCAACAAGTGTTTGGAAACATATCTGAGGTGCTTTGCCTCTGAAAAAAAACACCAGTGGGCTCAATGGTTACCCCTCGCCAAATGGTGGTACAACACTACATACCATATAGCCACTTGCATGACTCCTTTTGAAGAAGTGTATGGACAGAAGCCACCATCAGTTCTCTCATACTTACCAGGTACCTCGAAGGTCCAGGCGGTTGACCAAACACTTACAGTCTGAGAGGATATCCTTCGTACCCTTAAGAGAACTTGGTCATGGCCCAGAATAGAATGAAGCAGCAAGCAGATCAAGGTCACTCTGAACGTCAATTTGCCAAAGGGGATCAAGTGTTTTTGAGACTGCAACCATATAAGAAAACTTCCCTCAAGGCAGAGTAGTGTCAGAAGCTAGCACCCAAATTTTATGTCCCTTACACAGTTCTCAAGTGTGTGGGACAAGTCACATATCAGTTATCTCTGCCCATTCAGTCGAAGCTACATCCTGTTTTTCATGTTTCATGCTTGAAGAAGGTGATTGGAACCAGGTGCCAAATTCAAACCAACCTTCCAGAGTTAGCTGAAGAAGGATCCATTTGGCTACAGCCAGAAGCAGTTTTGGACCAGTGTGAGCATCGCCTACGTCAGAGAACCATCAAGGAAGTGCTAGTACAGTGGAAAGATATGACTCCAGCATATGCCACTTGGGAACCAACTACCATTATGCAGCAGTTTCCACATCTCAAGCCTTGAGGACAAGGCTGTTTTTAAGGGGGCGGACATGTTAAGGTCCTAACCCGCACATAGGTAGATCAATGTATTCAGATGTAATAAAGGTCAATATTAATAAAACCTTTCAATAAAATACAATAAGGTGGATGTAAGAAGACCTAATAGAATCTTCTGCTTCTAGAAGGATCTTCCTCTAGATGCTTCTCTTAATAGACATATTTAGTATAAATAAGGGGCGAGGGTATGTGAACCCTAGCTTGGATATTATTGTAACAGAGCGTTGCTCGATTGGAGGTTTCCCCCTCGAAGAGTCCTGTGAACATTTCTATCTGAATCAAAGTGTTGTTTATGTTTCTATTTCGTATATCATTTCTGTGTATTGTGAATATTATGTTGGATATTTTACTGTTATTCTGTCATTTCTAGCATTTCATTTCTGTTCTGCATATTTTATATATCTGGTATCTTGCAACAATAGAGATGATGGCTTGAGTATAGGAAGGATGTGCTAGGCGGGCACCGAAAGTCTTTTAGGAAGACACTGCAGAGCAAGCTCGACAAGATTAGAGTATGCAGCGATGGATCTCATTGAAGATTTTCCGATGAATGTCAGATCTAAGCCCGAGGTCTAACCGATGTTGGATCCAGGAGAACTTACACGCTCTTTAACGACCAAGGTGAAATGAGAAACCCCAAAAAATCACCTCAACAAAGAATCCATTTCGAAGTTTTGGTTATTGGGAGATGGAGAAGTCAAGATTCAAGACTCTCCAACACAAGAGTCTTGAAGTCGCGAAATGCGAAACCCTGAAATCGTGAAATAGGCGCATCGCTCAGAGTTTTAGATACCGGGAGATAGGGATGTCATGAACTCTCATCATGAGGAGTCCCGAAGTGCCAAAATGTGAAATCCTAAAACTCGAGAGAAGGTACATCACACGGAGTGTTGGATACCAGGATTTCGGTTACCGGGAGAAGGAGATGTTAGAGACTCACATCATCAGGAGTCCCGAAGTGCCGAAATGCGAAAAACAGAAACAGGCGCATCGCTTGGAGTGTTGGATACCAGGATTTCGATTACCGGGAGATGGAGATGTCAGAGACTCACATCATCAGGAGTCCCGAAGTGCCAAAATGCGAAAACCAAAAACAGGTGCATCGCTTGGAGTATTGGATACCGGGATTTCGGTTACCGGGAGATGGAAATGACAAAGACTCTCATCATAAGGAGTCTCGAAGTATTGAAACTTGAATTCGAGAAATGATAAAGACTTCATACCATAGTTTCAGATACCGAGAGTAGGAGGAGTCAAGAGTAAAGACTCTTCATCAGAGGAGTCCCAAAATCACGAAACCCGAAGTCGCGAAATGTCATAGACAAGCTCTGTTTCAGAGTTTCAGGCACTGCGACATGGAGAGTCAAGAAAATTTACAACAGGAATACCAAAATGCCAATTCACCAAAATGAGAAACGCTGGAGTAATAGACCGTTGATCTAACTCCATTTCGGAGTTTCGGATACTGAGAGTTGAAGTGTCAAAACACTTCACCACAGGAATATCGAAATGCCGAAATGAGAAATTGTGAAATGCAGTTTTTGAATAAGGCTATGGTCATAGCCATTGGTCACATTGGTGAGTGATAGAGGAAAGAGATAGAGCAACGAAGCTCCATTTTAGGGATCGCGGCATGGAGTGTCGAGACACTTGATCATAAAAATCCTGAAATGTCGAAGAGCAGAATGCCGAAATGAATGCAAGACTAATGAAATTCATCCAATGGTACAGATGAAATTAAATAAGATAGGAGGGATACTGTTTCACTTTAGAGTGTAAATGCCAAAAACGACTGATAGTTTCTGCCAGAGGACTCGAAGAGACTTCTGAGTGATTTCCAGAGAAGCCGAAGAGTCTCAAGGAATCTACCAGTGGAATGAAGATTGTTCATAGAGGCAATTGACAAATAGATCTAACTGCTAGAGAAGCTGAAGAGGTGTCATGATGATCAAGCAGAGCACTTGACATTGAGACAGTATGTAGAAGCATGGGAGAGAGCATGCAGAAGGGGCACAGAGACTATAAGTACACTGAACAAAGAAGAGATGGGTGTTGTTGTTGTGAGGGATTTAGGAGTGTAGAAGGAGGAGCGTGCAATGGCTGAAATGGCATGAAGAGGAATGGTGCATGGCATGGAGTTGGGGCACATAGAATGAAAGGCATAAGAAAATAAATCACAAGGAAGTTTTCAAAAAGATATTTAGACACTAAAGGAAGGCTGAGGTGCTCCTGTAGACAAAAATATAAGGCCATAAATCCTAGGAAGATGCAGACAGAGAGACACTGATACAAGAGACCAGAGAAGCATAGCAAAACAGTGATAAAACTGGTAAGCCAATGATAAATACTGTATCACTATGATAAGTTTCATTAGCAAATATATAAATTTCAGGGTGGTAGGGAGGTGCTAGGGGGGACTGTTGTCCTCAGAGGTTCAAGTGGGTGCTTGAACAAAGGGATTTGGAGATTCCATCTGGTTGCAGCCGAAGAAACCAGGGTGGCATGGTGGTGCAAGGGAGAACTGTTGTTCTCTTTTTTATAGGTTGGTGCCTATATGATTGGAAGTTGGTGCTTCCATCTAGTTGGTGTTGGAACACCGGGGAGTTGGTGCTTCCCTCTAGTTGGTGCTAGAGAAACCAGGGAGTTGGTGCTAGAGAAACCAGAGAGTTAGTGCTCTCAACAAGTAGCAGCTTGCAAAATAGAGGTTGTAGCCTCATTATGAGTTGGTGCTCATATGTATGATAATGTAAAGAATGTAAATCTTACTTATCATATAAATAAGAAGAGGTTTCTAGCCCTTATGGGTTTCCTCAGGAAATATCCGTCTCTGTGTATCTCATATATGTGACTGATGTTGAATGTGATATTACTTATTTCCCTGAATTATTGTGATTATCATTGAGTGATTTGTAAAGAGTTAAAATAAGAATAATTGTTTAAGCACGGTAACAAATGATTCACCCCCCCTCTCAGTTGTCCAACAATTGGTATCAGAGCCGGCCCCTTTTATCTAAAGGTAGATCCTATTTCTTAAACATGTCAAGCCATGAAGGAAATTCAACCAATAAGGCCCCTCTGTTCAATGGAACAAACTTTGCCTTATGGAAAGTTAGAATGAGAACCTACATAATGGCTTTAGGTGAAAATGTTTGGGATGTGGTAGATATTGGTTATGTAAAGCCAGTTGTACTAGCTAATAAGGATGACAAACTAGAATTTAGCTTCAACGCTAAGGCTATGAATGCTATCTTGAGTGGACTTGTAGAAGCAGAATTCGTAAAAGTTATGCATCTAGGAACTGCCAAAGAAATGTGGGACAAACTCATTAACAGTTATGAAGGTAATGAGAAGGTAAAGGATGCCAAGCTTCAAACCTACAAAATGCAGTTTGAACAACTAAAGATGAAAGAAGATGAAACTATTGGAAAATACTTTCTGAGAGTAGAAGAAATGGTAAATGCAATGAAAGCACTTGGTGAAACAATTGTGGAACATTCTTTAGTTTAGAAAATCTTGAGATCTCTCCTAGATAGGTTCAATCCAAAGGTCTCTGCTATAGAAGAGCTAAATGATCTAGAAACCTTGGAGTTTGATCAACTTCTAGGTACATTGATTGCATATTAAATGATAATAGTTAAAGATAAACCCACCTCCATAGAAGCATCATTTAAGGCAGACAAGAATGAGGATTCTGAGACGGGTGAAATTGAAGAAAAATTTGTGAAGAGACTGAAGAAGGGATCAGGAAAATACAAAGGTAAACTGCCTTTCAAATGTTTCAACTGTGGTAGGATAGGTCATTTTGCAAATAAATGTACCCACAAAGGAAAGGATCAGACATGTGATGATGAGGAGAAGTACAAACACATAAATTTCTTTAAAGAGAATAACTTTAAGAAGAAAAGTCTTTACGTAAAAAATGATGATGATCCTTCAGATGATTAAGACAATGACTCATCTATTGAAGATAAACTAAATGAATTCATACTTATGGCCAAAGAGGATTACGATAATAACATCACAGGGAGTGATGTTAATGAAGAAGAAGTTGTGGTTGACATGGAAGGAGAACTAATCAGTGCACTGGAAGAGATTGACAGACTAAGAATTAAGAACATAAAGCAAAGACAATTACTGATATAGTTCGAGAAAGATAGTAAAGAACCTAATGAAGACCTTGTCCTACTAAAAGAGAATTAGAAGAGGCAAAGAAAATCGAAGACATTCTGAAACAACAATTATCAGAAAACAAGGCAAGATGTGAAGCATTAGAACAAGAAATAGTGAAAACTAGGAAAGAGATGGAGAAGTTTCAAGCCTTGTATAATCAAGATCTATCAAGTATCAAAGCTTTAGAAGGATTAGCCACCATTCTGAATCAGCAAAGGAATCCAAAGATAAAAACTGGTTTGGGTTATGAAGAGGGATCAAGTAGTGGCAAGCCAAGAAATGAAGAACCCATCAAGTTTGTCAAATGTACAACCAATGACAACAACAAACCTACAGAAAAAAAGGAAGACAATCAGCCTCCCAGGATGAGTAAAGAAAAAGGTACCAGGACTGAATCTATAGAACAAAGAAATAGTGCGCTCCTTGCTGAAAGACGTCATCAACATGAAAGAAATCGATTTTCTCAAAGAAGAAAACCATTTTTCAGGTACAAAGAATTTTTCTATGGCTATTGTTTCTACTGTTCTAACTTTGGTCACAAAGCTGTTAATTTTTCATTAAGACTTAGACATGATCAACTAAGATTTCAAAGGAATAAATACTTGCCACAATAAAGAATGATGTAGCCAAATAACAAACCTTCACAAATTGTAAATTGCCAAATTAATTCTAGGGACATGCAACTAAGGAGGTCAAGAAATAATCAACAGTCAATGAGTAGACAACGTTGCAACAATAATTTTGACCTATTGAACAATGAGATTGAATGCTACATCTGTCATAACTATGGACATAAATTTGTTGACTGTCGATTAAAGAACTATGAACCAAATTTGAATTCCCCTGCTGAAAATGTCAAGTTTTGGAAGAAGAAAGAAAGTGACAAGTGTGGATTAGTGTTGTCAGCTCAAAGAAAAACAAACCCTTGGTATATAGATAGTGGATGATCCAAACATATTATGGGAGACAAAGGTAAGTTTTTGTCCCTAAGTGAAAGCAAATCAAGAAACATAATCTTTGGAAATGATGCACCAGGTAAAATAAAGGGCAAAGGGATGGTGAGCTTAAGTAATGGAAAAGGAAAAGCCCAAGATGTTATACTTGTAGATGGGATGAAACATAATTTGCTCAGTGTAAGTCAAATGTGTGACAGAGGATGTGAAGTGGTGTTCACATCCAAGGACTGCAAGATAAAATCTGTAACCTCAGAACAAGTGGTGGCCAAAGGCATAAGGACAGAAAATAATGTATATGTGTTGAAAGAAAATAGAGAAGAATGTTATCTAAGCAGAAATGGTGAAAGATGGTTATGGAATAGGAGACTTGGACATATAAAGTTTGACCACTTAATCAAACTCAGAAAACTTGAGGTAGTAAAAGATCTTTCAAGAATATCAAATCCCCAAGATTCAATGTGTAAACCCTGTCAAGTAGGGAAGCAAAATAGGACATAGTTTAAGTCCAAGAGCTTTACTTCAACATAGAAACCACTTCAACTAGTTCATATGGATTTATGTGGACCATTAAGACAAGAAGGAAAAGGGAAATAAAACTACTTCATGCTGATTATCGATGATTACTCCAGACTTACTTGGGTTTCCTTTCTTAAGGAAAAGGCTGAAGCATTTGAGAAGTTCAAAATATTTAAGGCTTTAACTGAGACTCAAACAGGAAAGAGGTTAAAGGCAGTAAGATCATACTGGGGAGAAGAGTTTATGTCAAGAGACTTCAAGGAATTCTGTGATGAGCATGGAATCAAGAGAGAATACACAATACCAAGAACTCCACAACAAAATGGAGTTGTTGAGAGGCAAAACAGAACAGTGTAGGAAATGGCCAGGTCAATGATGAATCAGAAGAACATTGGCCAAACCTACTGGGTAGAAGAAATACACACAGTAGTCCATGTTCTTGACAAAGCTCACCTCATACCACAAAGTGACAAGACACCTTATGAAATATGGTTTGGGAGACCTGCTTCAATTAAACACTTCAAAGTCTTTGGGAGTAAATGCTACATAAAGAATAATGATGAGAACCTTGACAAATATGATGATAGGGTTGATGAAGGTATATTCTTAGGGTATGCTACAAATAGTAAAGGATATAGATGCTATAATAAGAGGATGTATAAAATGGTTGAATGTATTGATGTAAAAGTTGATGAAGGAATCCCAGCAAGAGAGATGTATAGTAATGAGTCTTCTATAGAAGACACAGCTAAAGCTGAAGATGAATAGGTCCAAGAATTAGAAAATCAAGACTCTGAATCAGATGAATACTTAGACACTCAGTCAGACTCAAATCAGTAGTCAACTTCAAATTCCTCCTCCAGAATCATTGAAAAGAATCATCCTGCAAGTCAGATAATTGGAGAAAAAGACAAAGGTGTACAAACCAGGAGAAAGCTAATAAAAAACAACGAATAATCTCATATAGCCTTCATATCCACAATGGAACCCAAGAATTTTAATGAAGCCAACAAAGATGACCACTGGATTAAAGCAATGAATGATGAACTTGATTAGATTGAGAAAAAAAATACATGGGAGATGGTTCATAGACCTGAAGATAAAAATGTAATTGGATCCAAATGGATCTTTAAGAATAAGTTGAATGAACAAGGACAAGTTGTCAGGAACAAAGAAATATTAGTTTGTAAAGGATATGCTCAGATAGAAGGACTGGATTTTGATGAAACATTTGCACTCGTAGATCAGAATGTTTCTTTCCTATGCTTGTCATAAAAGGTTTAAAGTCTATCAAATGGATATCAAGTCAGATTTTCTAAATGGAGATTTAAGTGAAGAAGTCTATATGGAACAACCAGAGGGTTTCAAACTGTCTGATAACCCTAACTTAGTATTAAATATGAAGAAATCTTTATATGGGTTAAAACAAGCCCCTCGAGCTTGGTATCACAGACTAGATACGTATCTCAAAGACAAAGGGTTCAAGAGAGGAACAACTGACAACAATCTATATATTAAAACAAAGGATAATAATTTGCTCATCGTATTGGTCTATGTAGATGACATCATCTTTGCATGTAATAAGGATCCATTGGTACAATGGTTTTCTTCTACCATGGAATCTGAGTTTCAAATGTCCATGATAGGAGAACTGTCATTTTTTCTTGGTCTGCAAATTACGCAAAGGTCTGAAGGGATGTTCATTTCTCAAGAAAAATATCTAAGAGAAATGTTGAAAAGATTTCAAATGGAAGACTCCAAACCTATGGGTACACCTATGGTTACTGGATGAAAATTAAGAAATAATGATGACTCACTTGATGTTGATCAAAGATCATATAGGTCAATGATAGGCAGCCTGATGTACATCACAACATCCCACCCAGATATAATGCATGCTATTGGATTGGTAGGAAGATTTCATTCTGCACCTAAACAAAGTCATTTGCAAGCTGTCAAAAGGATATTCAGGTATTTGAAAGAAACAATGACTTATGGTCTGTGGTATCCCAGAAATTAGAATTTTCAGTTAACTACTTATTCAGATGCAGATTGGGCAAACTGTGTTGATGAGAGAAAATGCACCAGTGGAGGAGCATTCTTCCTGGGTACCTCATTAGTAGCATGGATTAGTAAAAATCAAGGTTCCATTTCTTTATCAACCACAGAGGTAGAGTACATTGTTGCTGCTACCTATTGCACTCATGTATTATGGATGATTTAGACACTTGCAGACTTAAGGTTAAAATACACTGCACTGATCCCAATTCATTGTGATAACACTAGTGCCATCAGTGTGTCTAAGAATCTTGTATTCCACTCCAAGACCAAGCATATTCCCATAAAATACCATTTTATGAGAGAGCAAGTCACCAATCAGGTTGTTCTGGTTCAGTACATTCCAACCACAGAACAAATAGCAGACATCTTTATTAAACCCCTAGCTAAGACCCCTTTGAATATCTCCGACAGAAGCTGGGTGTCATCCCGTTTCACACCTAAGAGAGTCCATCCTGTTAGGGGGAGTCTTATATTGATTGCATATCTGATACCTCCTAAAAATACTGCAACAGATCAAGGGGAGCGTGTTTTCTTTGACATTGATGTCAAAAGGGGAGAAAATAACAGGTTTGGGTGCCTCTATTGCCATCAATGCCAAAGGGGGGGATTGTTGGCATGTTTTATAGGTAGTATATGCTTGTCATTGATGGAAAGTACAACAACGATGATGGCTTGAGTATAGGAAGGATGTGCTATGTAGGCACCAAAAGTATTTTGGGAAGACGCTGCAGAGCAAGCTCAACAAGATTAGAGTATGCAACGATGGATCTCATTGAATATTTCCCGATGAACGTCAGATCTAAGCCTAAGGTCTGACTAGCGTTGGATCTAGGAGAACTTACATGCTCTTTAACGAGTAAGGTGAAATGTGAAACCTCGAAAAATCACCTCAACAAAGACTCTATTTTGGAGTTTCAGTTACCGAGAGATGGAGAAGTCAAGAGTCGAGACTCTCCAACACAGGAGTCTCGAAGTCACGAAATGCAAAACCTTGAAATCATGAAATAGGTGCATCGCTCGGAGTTTCAGATACCGGGAGATAGGGATGTCATGGACTCTCGTCATCAGGAGTCCCGAAGTGTCGAAATGTGAAATCTCGAAACCCGAGAGAAGGTACATCACTCATAGTGTTGGATACTGGGATTTCGGTTATTGGGAGATGGAGATGTCAGAGACTCACATCATCAGGAGTCCTGAAGTGTCGAAATGCAAAAACATGAAACAGGCGCATCTCTTGGAGTGTTGGATACTGGGATTTTGGTTACCAGGAGATGGAGATGTCAGAGACTCACATCATCAGGAATCTTGAAGTGCCGAAATGTGAAAACCTGAAACAGACGCATCGCTTGGAGTAATGGATACCAGGATTTCGGTTACTGGGAGATGGAATGACAAATACACTCATCATAAGGAGTCCTGAAGTCATGAAACCCAAAGTCAAGAAATGATAAAGACTTCATACCGGAATTTCAGATACTGGGAGTAGGAGGAGTCAAAAGTAAAGACTCTTCATCAGAGGAGTCCTGAAATCGTGAAATCCAAAGTCACGAAATGTCACAGACAAGATCCATTTCAGAGTTCCAGGCACCGTGACATGGAGAGTCAAAAAAATTTACAACAGGAATACCGAAATGTCGATTCTCCAAAATGATAAATGTTGGAGTATCGAATCGTTGATCTGACTCCATTTTGGAGTTCCAGATACCAGGAGTTGAAGTGTTGAAACACTTCACCACAAGAGTACCGAAATACCAAAGTGCCGAAATGCGAAATTGTGAAATGCAGTTTATGAATAAGGCTATGGTCACAGCCATTGGTCACATCGGCGAGAGATAGAGGAAAGAGCTAGAGAAACTAAGCTCCATTTCGGGGATCGCGACAAGGAGTGTCGAGACACTTGATCACACAAATCCTGAAATGCCGAAGAGCAGAATGCTAAAATGAATGCAAAACTAATGAAATTCATCCAATGGTACAGATGAAATTAAATAAGATCAGAGGGCTACTGTTTCACTTTAGAGTGTAACTACCAGAAAGGACTGATAGTTTTTGCCAGAGGAATCAAAGAGACTTTTGAGTGATTTCCAGAGAAGCTGAAGAGTCTCAAGGAATCTACCAGTGGAATGAAGACTATTCATAGAGGAAATTGACAGATAGATCTAGCTGCCAGAGAAGCTGAAGAGGTGCCATGATGATCAAGCAGAGCACTTGACATTGAGATAGCATGCAAAAGCATGGGAGAGAGCATGCAGAAGGGACACAAAGACTATAAGTATGTAGAAAAAAGAAGAGATGGGTGTTGTTGTTGTGAGGGATTCAGGAGTGTAGAAGGAGGAGCGTACAACAGTTGAAATGGTGTGAAGAGGAGTGGTGCATGGAATGTAGTTGGGGCACATAGCATGAAAGGAATAAGCAAAGAAAGCAAAAGGAAGTGTTCAGAAAGATAGTGAGACACTAAAGGAAGGATGAGGTGCTCCTGTAGAGAAAAATAGAAGGCCAGAATCCCAGGAAGATGCAGACAGAGAGATGTTGATACAGGACAATAGAGCAGCATAGCAGAACAATGATAAGCCTGGTAAGCCAATGATAAATACTATATCACTGTGATAAGTTTCATTAGCAAATATATAAATTTCAGGGTGGTAGGGAGGTGCTAGGGAGGACTGTTGTCCTCAGAGGTTCAAGTGGGTGCTTGAACAAAGGGAGTTGGAGCTTCCATCTGGTTGCAGCCAGTGAAACTAGGGTAGAAGGGTGGTGCAAGGGAGAACTATTGTTCTCTGTTTTATAGGTTGGTGCCTGTTATCGCACAGTTTGTAGGAAGGGTTTAGGTTAGCTTGAGTCAAGGCTTCAAACTGGCGTAACAAGAACTTCCCCACCCATTGTCGCCTCAATGGGGAGCTCTTTCTATTTAGGATGGATAGTCCAAGGGAGACGTCCCTAGTAATCTGGGTTTCTAAAAGGGCTAAAGGGCTAATGGATCAAGATAAGGATTCCCTTTCACAGATTACTGCCAAGAAGGAGATAGTCAAAGAAGATATTCCACTGATAAGGGCACCTGTTTGCGAGACAAGACAAATAAAACTAAAATGTGTTGCAGTGGTTAGTACTTCAAGCATTAACGACTATCTTCAACATATATATGAGCAATGGTAATTGTAATTATTGACAAAGTCAATGATTTCTAAACAAAGACAAATGACTTATATCACTTCTTCAATAAATACATAAGAGATAAGGGCATTCAATGTACACAATTAATCCTTGTTATGTCACAAATGCAAATCTGCTCATACATATATATTATTGTTGCATCACAAATACAGAAATAGGGTGACATCAGCCCTAATGATAAGTAAAAAATGAAGACAAATGAGTAGGACGTTTTGTCAAAGAAACTTATGGATGCAATCAACTACTCAAAGACTTATCAAATAGATGACAAATGTCACAATGTTTCAGGCTAAACAAGAGATCAAACAAGAGTGTGATGTCACCTATAATGTTTCTGCTGCAACTATGACGTCAGCCCTAATTTCAGGTTAGTTTGAAAGGCCAAAAGGTAAACGTTTTGCAAATTTAGCCAATGAAAATGTTTAAGACCTTTATGGCTATCAAGGGGTGACCTAGCCGCAAATTTTAGAGAAAACAAGAGTTCAATAGGCTAAGACGTCACCTCTAGGGTTAGGGTTAGTAAATCGTCTAGGGTTAGATGCTAGGTTAGTTAGGGTTTCAAATAAAAAGGGGTTTGAAAGAGTTTTTTGAGCACAAAAGCTGAAAATTATACTTCTAGACTAGTGCCTTGGGTTAATGGAGTCAATTGGAGTGAAACTAATGGCTTGGAGAATTTAAACCTAAGGACAAGAGGACTTAGTCTAATGGTGCTGCTATGGTAGGGCCACTAGATCCAAAACCCTAAGAAGAGAAGACTTAATTAGGTGTAGCTAAGGCTAGGCCTAAGGCTCCTTATTCTTTCCTTAAGACTCTTTTGGCAAAACGGCTAGCTTGTAAACACAAATCTATGGCTGAAAAGTGTTGTTCAATGACAAGTCTTTTCAAAACCCTAGAAGTAAACCCTAGGTGTAAAGTAAATTAGGCCTAGGATGCCTTCTTTCTTCAATTTATGTTCAAAACTAGCTCAAGAAAAGAGCATGGCTAGTGTAGCTATGGCTAGGATAAACCTTCTCTAATCAAATGGCTATAAGCTTTTACCATGGGGACATGAAGCCACAACCTACTTGTGTGTTGGCTCCCTAGGGTTTTAAAGATTAAGCAAATAATAGCAATGTAACTATGCATGCAAGATATTTAATCAACAACCATTCATTCAAGAAATTTTGATGAGAAAAACACTTACAAATTCATGAAGAAGCATAATCAAACCCTAGTTGTAAACCTTCCAATGATAAATAGCACCATATGCCAAAAGATAATCCTCCAAGGTGTTGCGCCTCACTCCAAAAAGACAAGAAAACCAAGACAAGAGCTAAAGAAGTCACTCTCACTAGAGAGCAAGTTATGTTATGTTAAAATGAGGGTAAAATGTCCTCACTTTATATCATTCTCATGACCTTTAATTAACAAAATAGGTCATTAAAATAGCCGACAAGGCTGATTTTACAATATTTCATTATTTGTCACTTAAAATGCCTAAAATGTCAAAAATGAGCAGAAAATGGAGACGTCAGGCCCCTATAGGGGAGACGTTGGCCCTTTTTGGGCATGATCAACATCCAAGGAGAAAAATGTTGGCCCCTCTGGGGCTCCTGCAACCTGTCACACATGCCAAACAAGCCTAGCACACTGCCACATGCTCCAGACATCGTCCATCTTGCCCTGGGTGGCATCCTGATCACCAAGACCATCGTCCCATCTGCAAGGGGCTGATCCCCATGGGTCAAAACTCTGCTAAAAACGTCCTGATGAGGGCGTCCTTATTCTTCTTTGTGTAAGGGCTCTCCACAACTCTATCCTACCTTTGCCATCCCAGCAACCATCTAATGGGCTCTTCAGCCCCATGGAGGTCCAAGCTAATCATCTCCCCATGTGCACTGATCCTCTGGTACCTGTCCGCCGGGCATGGTCCTGCACATCAAAGACTACGCCCTCCATGGTCTCATCAGTCCTAGACATCATAGAAATGTAAATCATATCTCATCATTAAATGTATCAAACATATGCATGAAATCCCTAACAAATCATCTAAGAGCTCAAAGACATTACACAGATCTACTGTACAAAGCTAAGGAAACCAACAGGACCACCTATTGGGCTAATACCCACAGGGGATGGAAAGTTTCCTCAAAGGATCATTCAAGACATGTGTAATGAGATGATATGGTTTTAGGGATGTCCAGTCATAGTCAGACCAAGGGCTGGTGTTGTCTGTGGGTGCCTTTGTAGGAGGCGAGCTGTACCCATCATGGATGCATTTTTTCCAAACCCTTTATTGCCTTATCTTTCTTTATTACTTTTTACTACAAGCTCTGATGAAGAGGACACTGCCTTGGCTTGGTGGCTAGAGCTAAAAGCGTTACCCACTAGTATCTTCACAGAAATGAGAAGGTTGGCTCGTGATGAGACCCCCTTTCCTTTGGCCATGCAACCAAAGGTCACTTCCCTGGTTTGGTGACCAGATATTGGCAATGTCATACTGCTAAATACCTATGAACATAATGGGTCGGCTCGTGATGAGACCTCCCATCCTCTTGGTTAGGTCTTGCATTTAGTTATTTAATTATTTTCTTAGGGTCCCTTAGTTTCTTATCGAGAGGCTTTTTATTGCCTTCTCGGGGATCCCCTGGGCGAAGCATCTCTAGGTTTTCATTTCCTATGGCTTTTATCTTTTACCAGCTACTTTTACCCCCTGGGCCTTTAGCCCCTTCTTCCCACAAGACAATATGTACCCTGGAAGGTCATCCTAATGGCCAAACTAGTGGAATGGGATGGATGAGCAGGGTATAAGATGAAAAAGTGATAAGATGGTGGGAGCGGATGATGGATCTGCAAATCCCCCTTGGTGGCTAACCAAAACCCATGAATACTGACCTATTAAGTTTCCCCATCAATCACCCCAACAATGGTCAAGTGGATTAGTGTAAGATCCAAGCAGTCATCCAAAATGAAAGAAACCTAATGCATATATAAGAAGGTTATAATGATCAAATATGACACATACCATGATACCTCAGACCGATTACCTCATGGAGCAAGAGCCCTCTCTGATGCAGGCCAAGGACGGTAGTGATGGAAGCTGGTATTGCTAACAGGACAAGTTTGGCTGAGAAGAAGAAAGATGGGCCCTCCAGGGCCATGCCTAAGTCACTCTTTCTCTCGTTACTCCATGTCTAGGACCATGTGGGCCTCGAGACATGATCTCCTAGTTATCCCTAGATATTGGGGATAACATATGGCTCCAACTCGGGGACATGTGCTAACTGTAGAGCGCATGAGAACCTCAGCAATCTCTGGTGTAGACCTGTGACCTGCTCACACTCGACAAAAGGGAATCAGCGACAAAAGACGGGGTGGTATTACCACCCCGTAAAGCAATAGCATATACATGGTAAATGTGCATATAAGGCAGTAAGTAAATGTGCATATAAGGCAATCATAAATGTAAATACAAAGCAAGATACTCACCTGTACTTACCTGCTGGCTGCATGTTGGTGTAGTCAAACAACCAATGAAGCCAATCCAGCAATGCTCCCTGATACCTGCCTTTGTGCTTCATCATAAACCAAAACAGTGATATATCAAGCACAAAAATGTCATGAGTTAGAATACACTTCATATCATCGGACAAGTCAGAATCTAACTCATGGAGGTGGGTGGGAGGGACAAAATCTCGCCAAGTCCATCTCTGAGGAAAGCACTCAATCCTATCCAAGAAAGGGTCATGAAAAAGACAAGGTTCAAAGAACTGACTCAAAAGGACTGCAAACTGGTTACCTAAGACGTCTTCATGCCCTAAGGAAGGAATTGACAAAAGTTTAGCAGACGACTAGAAAATTACCAAGGGAAAGTTGAAAAAATGAATGAAGCTAGGCTAACCCAACTGACCCTTGAAATCTAGGGTTTTCTCAGAAGGAAACTCAACATAGAAAATGCATTTCCCAAGTACACCCTGAATGAAAAAGCAAGGAAAAGAAATAACCGGTGGTTGGGATAAAAAGTCATGAGTAACATCCTTCAGGCAAACGATGTCTTTACTTGTATAAAAAATTGAGCATAATGGTGGTTGGAAATATTGTTCATAAGTAGGGTCCAAATGATTAGTAGGGTACTCATCAAACATCTCAAGGTAAGACTGAAAATTATCTGAAAGATAAGGTAGTAGGTCATCCTTGGTGTTTTGAAAGCTACAAGTAAAAACCTCATCTCCTTGTTGCCATTGATTATTAGTAAACTATTGTGACGACTGTAGGGGAAACAACTGGAGATGACTCTCAGTGTCATAGATGGGATCTGTATCATAACCAAATGCATCCCACCTACGTCTCCCAACATGTATGAACTCATCGAAATCAGCTACGTAAGTATCAATATCATAACATGCGGGATTTGCATGATTTGAAAATTCATCTTCCTCCTCCTTTGCATCATCAACATTTAGGATAGGAGGGTAACTCATTGTTTCTCCTTGTGCAGGTACTTTGAGGAGCTCGATGTTTTCAGCATATGTCATTTCTTCATCTTCATGGACTTCTTCTTTATCTTTGATTGTACAACAAGGGCCATCGACTTCGTTCAAAGCTTACTTTTCTTCCTCACTTTCTGGATCACAGAGTAAGGTGTCACCAACATATTGAGATAGAATGCAACTAACCTATTCTTTATTTTGTTGTGGAGGAGAAAAGGGCTCTTGGATTTCCTCATCATAGGGAGGAGCACAGGTGGATACTTCATCATCTTGTTCAATTTCTTTCTCCTCATCAACGTCTTCATTCGGTTGGTTGAAAACTTGTTCCCCTTTCTCTTGCGTATCTTCAAAGTTTTCATGGGAGACCATTTTTATCAAGCCGAGAATGTCCATGGCATTGGCCCTGGTCAAGGAGATATTCTTTTCAATTGGAATGGCCATATTGTGAGCTTATGCAAGTGTTTTTGGATTCTTCTTACTTAGAAGGAAGCTCAAATGTCCCTGAAGTCCATTAGCATAGAGGTAGACAAGGTATTTATCTTCAGGACGATGGCTTTGTGGAATATGGCAAAGCAATCTCTCGAACCTAAACCCAAAAACTTTGACAATATCAGATTCTGCTTGTCTTATGCCTTCAATCTCTTTCAGCAATGATTGTATAGCTTCTATTTTCATGGTCCACTTTGCAAGAAAAATTTCTTCAAATTGTTCCATAGTAGTGATGCTGGCCGCTGGAAGGTTATCGTACCATCTTCTGGCCTCTCCATGCAAGGAGGTAGAGAAAAGTTTCATCACCACGTCCTTAGCCTCGTCGTCGATAGGAAAGTATTCAAAGAATTTCCAAAATCTTATCATGTGAGATTCAGGACATTCTCCATTGATGCCAGCAAATCGAGGGAGAAAATCCTCATAACGAGGAGACATTTTCCTAGGATATCTAGGGATTTCTCTCATATCTAAAGGTCTATAGCTTCCTGGGTCCCATTGTGAATTCATTGTTGTCTTCGTCATCAGTGGAGTCGCCAGATAGTTTTCTTGAAACTACCAAAGAATAGGGGGAAAAAATGTAGTGGAGTCGCCAGGTAAGCTTACAAGAAAGGCTTCTAAAGAAAGGCTTACCAAAGGTTTGTCGTTGAGGAATATAGACTCAGTTTTCCCCGACAACGGTACCAAAATGTTATCGCACAGTTTGTAGGAAGGGTTTAGGTTAGCTTGAGTCAAGGCTTCAAACTGGAGTAACAGGAACTTCCCCACCCACTGTCACCTCGATGGGGAGCTCTTTTTATTTAGGATGGCTAGTCCAAGGGAGACGTCCCTAGTAATCTAGGTTTCTAAAAGGGATAAAGGGCTAATTGATTAAGATAAGGATTCCCTTTCACAGATTACTGCCAAGAAGGAGATAGTCAAAGAGGATATTCCACTGATAAGGGCACCTGTTTACGAGACAAGACAAATAAAACTAAAATGTGCTGCAGTGGTTAGTACTTCAAGCATTAATGACTATCTTCAACATATATATGAGCAATGGTAATTGTAATTATTGACGAAGTCAATGATTTCTAAACAAAGACAAATGACTTATATCACTTCTTCAATAAATACATAAGAGATAAGGGCATTCAATGTACACAATTAATCCTTGTTATGTCACAAATGCAAATATGCTCATACATATATATTATTGCTGCGTCACAAATACAGAAATAGGGTGACATCAGCCCTAATGATAGGTCAAAAATGAAGACAAATGAGTAGGACGTTTTGTCAAAGAAACTTATGGATGCAATCAACTACTCAAAGACTTATCAAATAGATGACAAATGTCACAATGTTTCAGGCTAAACAAGAGATCAAACAAGAGTGTGACGTCACCTATAATGTTTCTGCTGCAACTATGACATCAACCCTAATTTCAGGTTAGTTTGAAAGGCCAAAAGGTAAACGTTTTGCAAATTTAGCCAATGAAAATGTTTAAGACCTTTATGGCTATCAAGGGGTGACCTAGCCGCAACTTTTAGAGCAAACAAGAGTTCAATAGGCTAAGACGTCACCTCTAGGGTTAGGGTTAGTAAATCTTCTAGGGTTAGACGCTAGGTTAGTTAGGGTTTCAAATAAAAAGGGGTTTGAAAGAGTTTTTTGAGCACAAAAGCTGAAAATTATACTTCTAGACTAGTGCCTTGGGTTAATGGAGTCAATTGGAGTGAAACTAATGGCTTGGAGACATTTAAACCTAAGGACAAGAGGACTTAGTCTAATGGTGCTTCTATGGTAGGGCCACTAGATCCAAAACCCTAAGAAGAGAAGACTTAATTAGGTGTAGCTAAGGCTAGGCCTAAGGCTCCTTATTCTTTCCTTAAGACTCTTTTGGAAAAACGGCTAGCTTGTAAACACAAATCTATGGCTGAAAAGTGTTGTTCAAGGACAAGGCTTTTCAAAACCCTAGAAGTAAACCCTAGGTGTAAAGTAAATTAGGCCTAGGACGCCTTCTTTCTTCAATTTATGTTCAAAACTAGCTCAAGAAAAGAGCATGGCTAGTGTAGCTATGGCTAGGCTAAACCTTCTCTAATCAAATGGCTATAAGCTTTTACCATGGGGACATGAAGACACAACCTACTTGTGCGTTGGCTCCCTAGGGTTTTCAATATTAAGCAAATAATAGCAATGTAACTATGCATGCAAGATATTTAATCAACAACCATTCATTCAAGAAGTTTTGATGAGAAAAACACTTACAAATTCATGAAGAAGCATAATCAAAACCTAGTTGTAAAACTTCCAATGATAAATAGAACCATATGCCAAAAGATAATCCTCCAAGGTGTTGCGCCTCACTCCAAAAAGACAAGAAAACCAAGACAAGAGCTAAAGAAGTCACTCTCACAAGAGAGCAAGTTATGTTATGTTCAAATGAGGGTAAAACGTCCTCACTTTATATCATTCTCATGACCTTTAATTAACAAAATAGGTCATTAAAACAACCGACAAGGCTGACTTTACAATATTTCATTATTTGTCACTTAAAATGCCTAAAATGTAAAAAATGAGCAGAAAATGGAGACGTCAGGCCCCTATAGGGGAGACGTTGGCCCTTTTTGGGCATGATCAACATCCAAGGAGCAAAATGTTGGCCCCTCTGGGGCTCCTGCAACCTGTCACACGTGCCAAACAAGCCTAGCACACTGCCACATGCTCCAGACATCGTCCAGCCTGCCCTGGGTGGCATCCTGATCACGAAGACCATCATCCCATCTGCAAGGGGCTGATCCCCATGGGTCAAAACTTTGCCAAAAATGTCCTGATGAGGGTGTCCTTCTTCTTCTTTGTGCAAGGGCTCTCCACAACTCTGTCCTACCTCTGCCATCCCAACAACCATCTAATGGGCTCTTCAGCCCCATGGAGGTCCGAGCTAATCATCTCCCCATGTGCACCGATCCTCTGGTACCTGTCCGCCGGGCATGGTACTGCACATCAAAGACTACACCCTCCATGGGATCCTCAGTCCTAGACATCATAGCAATGTAAATCATATCTCATCATTAAATTTATCAAACATATGCATGAAATCCCTAACAAATCATCTAAGAGCTCAAAGACATTACACAGATCTACTGTACAAAGCTAAGGAAACAAACAGGACCACCTATTGGGCTAATACCCACAGGGGATGGAAAGTTTCCTCAAAGGATCATTTAATCCATGTGTAATGAGATGATATGGTTTTAGGGATGTCCAGTCATAGTTAGACCAAGGGTTGGTGTTGTCTGTGGGTGCCTTTGTAGGAGGCGAGTTGTACCCATCATGGATGCATTTTTTCCAAACCCTTTATTTCCTTATCTTTCTTTTATTACTTTTTACTACAAGCTCTCATGAAGAGGACACGACCTTGGCTTGGTGGCTAGAGCTGACAGTGTTACCCACTAGTATCTTCGCAGAAATGAGTAGACTGGCTCGTGATGAGACCCCCTTTCCTTTGGCCATGCAACCAAAGGTCACTGCCCTGGTTTGGTGACCAGATATTGGCAATGTCATACTGCTAAATACCTATGAACATAATGGGATGGCTCGTGATGAGACCTCCCATCCTCTTGGTTAGGTCTTGCATTTATTTATTTAATTATTTTCTTAGGGTCCCTTATTTTCTTATCGAGAGGCTTTTTATTGCCTTCTCGGGGATCCTCTGGGTGAAGCATCTCTAGGTTTTCATTTCCTATGGCTTTTATCTTTTACCAGCTACTTTTACCCCCTGGGCCTTTAGCCCCTTCTTCCCACAAGACAAGATGTACCCTGGAAGGTCATCCTAATGGCCAAACTAGGGGAATGGGATGGATGAGCGGGGTATAAGATGAAAAAGTGATAAGATGGTGGGAGCGGACGATGGCTCTGCAAATCCCCCTTGGTGGCTAACCAAAACCCATGAATACCGGCCTGCTAAGTTGCCCCATCAATCACCCCAACAATGGTCAAGTGGATTAGTGTAAAATCCAAGCAGTCATCCGAAATGAAAGAAACTTAATGCATATATAAGAAGGTTATAATGATCAAATATGACACATACCATGATACCTCGGACCAATTACCTCATGGAGCAAGAGCCCTCTCTGATGCAAGCCCAGGCCGGTAGTGATGGAAGTTGGTACTGCTAACAGGACAAGTCTGGCTGAGAAGAAGAAAGATGGGCCCTCCAGGGCCATGCCTAAGTCACTCCTGCTCTCGGTACTCCATGTCTAGGACCATGTGGGCCTCGAGACATGATCTCCTAGTTATCCCTAGATATTGGGGATAACAGTGCCTATATGATTGGAAGTTGGTGCTTCCATCCAGTTGGTGTTGGAACACCGGGGAGTTGGTGCTTCCCTCTAGTTGGTGCTAGAGAAACCAGGGAGTTGGTGCTTCCTTCTAGTTGGTTCTCTTAGCAAGTAGGAGCTTGCAAAATATAGGTTTCAACCTCATTATGAGTTGGTGCTCATATGTATGATAATGTAAAGAATGTAAATATTACTTATCATATAAAGAAGAAGAGGTTTTTACCCCTTATGGGTTTCCTCAGGAAATATCTGTCTCTGTGTATCTCATATGTGTGACTGATGTTGAATGTGCTATTACTTGTTTCCCTTAATTATTGTGATTATCATTGAGTTCTTTGTAAAGAGTTAAAATAAGCATAATTGTTTAAGCACGGTAACAACTGATTCAACCCCCCTCTCAACTGTCCAACATTTCGTAGAACACTCAATTTCGGGTTTGGAGGAAGCTAGAATTCTTATAAGGAGTCTAAAACAATTCAAAATCCTTCCAAAGAGTGTGTGCTCCCAACTTGAGAAGCTACTTCATTGTTGACTAGTCCCTCAAGAGAGCCTTCTGGTGAGTTAGGAAGAAAATGTTTGTAACCTTCTAGATCTTTTGGGGGTATCCCTTACATCCTATGTGAATGTCGAAGGCCGATGTTGGTTGAACCAAGTAAAGAATGGAAAAAATCTATGGCCAACTAGAGAAAACAAACAACACTCACTAATAAAATCTAGGAATCAAACCAAGAAAATAAGATTTGTTATTTCAAATTCACTAGTTGGTGATGAAATACAACGTCACGAAGTAAAGACAAGAATGGGATGGGATAAGTGGGTGGAAAAGTTACGTTGACAACCTTCTTAATGAACTTACACCCTGGTGCAAGATCCCTCACATAATCGTGGGTATACCCTCCAAGGAGCATGAATGAGTTTGGCCAACATTGATTCTAGGTACCGTGAAGACTTTCCCCTCCATAGTCACCTCGTGTAGAGACCCTAAAGAGATAGGCTACTAAGGTCACCAACTGCAACAATGATTCCTGGGGAAAAAGTCGACAGTCTGATCCATGCACAAAGGCAGAGTCTGTATCCCAAAATCAACTCGAAAGGCTTCCACTCATAATTGTGGGTATACCTTCAGGTGACTGCCAATAATACGCGCAATCTCTACACCAAGACCAACAAAGAAGGGTGAGTAACTCTGCTAGTCTTAATGTGACCTCAGGTTTGACCCTTGTGTGATAAGGGCTTCCCAGGACAAAATGTAGCAATTGGATTTGAACTCTCCCTATCACAAGATACTATTGTGTGTTTTGGTGCTTTGGAGAGTGTTCCTCACAACCTATTCCAAAGAACTATCCTAGCTAATGTTGGTGAAAAATATCCCTAGAAAATAAAAGTTACTAATAAATTTTAAATTTACGCTGTGTTTTAGAGGCTGTTGCTTACTCAAAAAGGGAGATGGAAGTGAAACTGTTGATGTTGTGACCTTAACCCAATAGAATGAAAAAATAGATGAATGTGCAATTTTCAATTCAATGAACTCTAGTTACAATAGGGAGAAGGTATTTGTTTCGAAGTACAACAAGCTACAAATTGCAATCTCTTAATTTCGAATGAACACAGCTCCAAATAATCATGAACTACAAATTTTCCAATTTCTTCTCTTTACAAATATTTCGAATGTAAAACTTTTCTCATGAGAGATTACTAAAAGAATAAATGAATTCAGTTCTTCCTTTCCAAAACAAAATTAGATATGTGATGACAAAAGGGAAACATAATCCAAGAAAATCAAGACATTCTCAACACAATTCCCAAATCAAATTCGTAATGTAGTCAAAAATGAAAAATACAAGAAAATATTTTGATATATGCGAGAAAAAATGTTTCTTAATCAACGAACAATCTGAAAAAAAAAATGAATCCAAAAATCAAAACAAACCAAAGACCCTTTTTCAAACAAGCACCCAGATGGAGATCTGAGATTATATCCTTGTGACAATGAGCATGAGCAAAATCTTGCAAAAATTCAAAGAAAGACTTTCAATCACTGAAAACCAACCACAAGAAAGATTTAAACTTGGGAATCAATCAATCTTGGGCATAAAAATTTCACCCCAAGCTACTAAGGAAAATCTGGGTGGTAAAATACAAAATGACTCACTCCATCAAAACCTATAGGAATCGTCGTAGGCTAGGTATGAGACACAGTGTGACAAGCTCAGGTCGTTGCAGGATACTAGCAAAGCACAATGCGACATCTTCGCACTAGTATGGACAAGCAGAGTGTGATTTTTAAGGGTCATCGCAGGCTTCCAATAGGGTACAATGCAATGATCTCTGTAAATTTGGAAAATTTGGAAGAAAGGAAAAAATCTAAAGGAACTTCTAAAACCATTGAGTCTAAATGGATCACCCACAGACTCAGAGAATGAAATTGATTAGAGGAAGGAAGGCTAAAGGAAAATGGGAAGAAAAAAATCAAAAGTCGGTCGTAATCCCCAGTATGGTCTCCAATTTTTTTATGGGACTTATCATTAAATGTGGACATAAATAGATCTCCCTAATCCACCTGGATCTAGAACAAAACATAACAAAATATGAGCTTTCCCTAAGATCTAATCATTGAATTTACTATTCAGCAAGATATGAGAAACATACCATTTAAATATCGCTTCCTCTTGTTGTTGTCGTCCTAGCTACACTCCAACGCTCCAGTGATATTGAATCTGCAAGGGAACACAAGACAACCAAAGTGAAATCAATATAATATACTCAACGAGAACTTATGCATGTGATCAAGGAATCATACAATGAAACAAAGTAAGTTTTATGGGAAAGAAACATATCATTGTATCATATAATAATGAAAGTGGAGATTACAATCAAATCCTTGATGTTGCAAGGTCCCCTTCCGATGAACCTTTTCTCCAACACACACACTTGCTCCAATATTGAATGAAGAAGATCCATAATGACTTAATGAACTGAAATGACACTCTCAAGAATGATCCAATGCAGAATTCTCCATACAATCTTAGCCAATTCAACCTTCATTAACCTTGCTTAACCTTTTCCATGAGAAATCCCTCTTTATATAAGGGAGAGAGATATGGTTAAAGAGATTAGGATGATCCCTCCAAATCAGAGAAATGAGTAATATCCCGACCATACAGATGCCACCTCACTTTCTAGAAGATCCCCTTCTATAAATTTCGTGAAACTTAACCTTTTCTTAGTCTCTTAACATCGTCGTATCCTAGTTGTAGATCAGACTGTGGAGTCGACGCATCCCATCTTTAGGGAAAAGGGTGATGAACATGTATCATTGCACCCTTCATATGGTGTAGCCTGTGATGCCCTTCCTTAATAAGGTTTTTTAGAAGAGAAATTCAGTCACTTTCCTCATGAAGAGAGTCTCTTTTTGGGAAGATGAACACATGTTTTCAATGGATTACCAATATGACCAAAATAATGTGTAAAAATAATGGTGCACCTTAATTTTGAAGCAATGGGGCATTTTCATTGTGTGCACATTGGTTCATTTGTACCTTACAGGTGCACTGCTAAAAAAACCTCCAAAAAAAACTTCGGTCACCTACCTCTACTATAAATAGAGAAGTGATAAATTTTTCGAGAAGGTTTTGTAAAAACCTCCGCTACAAGGTGTTCTCCTTGTGGTTTGTAGATAATGAATGCTCCACCTATCGATATACTCTACTACTCCATTTATCTCAATAATAGGTCACCTTCGAGCTGAAGCTATGAGTCTGAAAGGACGATAGGATCCTATGGATGGACATAGTCTACAAAAATAGCCCAATACCCAGTAAAACCACACTGACATGACTCTTATAGAAATTCCAACCACCCAGATCTCTTCCCTATCAGTTTGCACAACCCAAGGGATGATATTTCCTTCTTTTCACTATAATCCCTCATACAATATACATCTCCTCAAGTTATTTATCATAGATCGATCAAGATTCTCTATCTTGAGGCTCCAAGAAATTCAACTACAACATGAGTGCTCACAACAACATTTAAAAATTCTCCTTTGGGTAATTTCTCAGTAGAAAATCAATTACAAGTAGGGAAACCTCATTCTTTGCCTAATTACCAACTTCAAAAAGTTGTCTTCAATTACCACTATGGTTTCCTACTCTTTCTCGACACTAAACTATGGTTTTTCCTCACTTCTTGTTGTTCCAAAAAAAACAACTCCCCCTTTTACTTGAATTTCATTTCCTTTTCTCTCATGCAGTTTTGACTGTCACATTTCTCAAGAATGATTGTACTCAACCCATGTTGTCTCTTACTAAACTTCTTACATGTATTTATGATACAATTCCCCTCATGAGTGTACTTCACCCATGCTCTCAATAACTAGGTGAGATGACTCTTCCACCAAACTCACACATGCATTCAATGATTGGATTTAATAAATCAAATAAACCCTTTCATCCCCGTCTCTTGTGGAATCATATCCCCCATGAATATATCCATGTTTTTCTATGGTTGACGATGTATTGAATTTTTATTATTTTCAATGTACAATGTTTTATATTACATCATTTGGCTCTAGAAAATTCATCATATATACATAATTATACATTTCTAATCTAGGGGTATCAACTGGGTGTTATAATCCCCTCCCCCTTGTTTTTTCATTGTCCTGAGTGCACATCACCATAAAGGTGTACATGTATACACATAAAATTTTACATTATATTTCTTAATACTTTCACATTTTAATGACTCCTGAAACAATTTCGATCAACAATCTCTCATTCCCCTTAGCTTGCACAAGCCAAGGAAGTGTACCCCATTTGCTGTAATATAGTCCCTCAGGTTGTTCCACTTCATTTCTAGGGATCCAACATAGATTGTATAAAAATTCTTATAGTTGTGGATCAAGGAAATGCAATTGCATAAAAAATGGATTCTTTATACATTTATACAAACTATACATTCATATTTTCTCAAAAATATGAAAAACGTTATGGGTATGCCTCTTGCATGGCCTCCTCATGATCCCATGTGGTGTCTTCAGGACCATAACATGTCCACTAGACCTTTACTAGGTCAATGTAATACCCTTGTTTCCCCCAACCTCTAAATATAATTGTATTTTTCTAAAATACTATAGATAGACTGGTTATGTGTGGATTTTGGTAATGATGAACTTTTTCTATAGAAGGTAATGAAAAGTATTTTTGTTATTAAGTAAAATGGAAATTGTTTCACAACTAATGAAGGTGTTGTCAATGCAGATCATGAGGCATGAGAGGGAATGGTTAGGGGAACCAGTAATGGTTGAGATGACCCCTACCATGTCAGTACTATGCTGGAATTAAATTTCTCAAACTCAGAACAGTCCTCTATCCCAGAGAATTTAATTACTAGTCAAGCTGGTAGTTTGGAAGTATTCCTCAAGAGTCAATGAGATGGGAAGAGTACCCCATCTGGAAACTTCATGATTTGACCCATGAATTGAGAAATGGACCCACAAAATATTGTTGTAGAAGGCAAGAAAATAAATCAAAATCGTGGGTAGGGGGCAGGGGGTAGAGAAGTCATACAAATGGGTTTGGTGACCATTTCTGAAGAAGTAGAGCATGAGAGTCTCTATGGTTCTTAAGAGATCTGAGAAAACAAACTTTTCAGGGTGCAGGAACTATTGGGAAGTGCTTTCTAATCAAGATGAGAAATGGAGCTACAGAGAATATGAGTGATTGAGAGAGCAATAAAAAAAGGCTCCCTTTCTTGTTTAAATGTTGAAATTTGAGACTTTGATTGCCTAGCTAGCTAGGAAAATCTGAACTAAAGTGCTGGAAATCATATTTTGTTGTTGGTTTCCTTCCTGCCTATGTTTAGAAAAAGAGAGATGTTAGTAATGGGTTCTAAATAAATTTGGAGCAAATTGTTGGTTGAGCACTTGTATTAGTCTATATGAACTAATCCTCAAATATTTCTAAAGTCCAACCACCATAGTCATCACAAATCAACTTGTAAATTGTGAAAGTGCAATTTTTTGTTAGAAAATTGAAGGTTGGGCATACGACTTTGGCCTCTTTGTTGGTATGCAAAATACTCCAGACTCAAAGTTGAAGGAAGATTAGATTCATGTTTGATAGTAAGAGAACAAGCCACACATTAGAGAAGAGGAAAATTATATTTACAAACACAACATTAGGAACACAATGAGAATGCACTCTAAATTTCTAAATTGAAATAAAAATGAAATCAGAAATTGAAATGTTGTGAATTATTAAATTTCTTTTGAATTGGATAAGAAACCAAATTTACTTGAGGTTACAAAGTAAAATTGATGTTCAAAGGGAAAGAGTTTGGAATATTAGTTAATCCCTAAAAACTAGTAAAGAAATGCTTGTAATTAGGAGACTGGTAAATTTTAGTAAAAACAATATTTTACCATAGAGGATTTTTACTTCCATGGCATGTAAATACTGTGGAAAATAAGACAAATAAATCAATAATATAAATTTATTACAAGAATGTGAAATTCTATATTTCTGGGAAAATTTGTAACAAATAGTAAATTCATCCATGATAAGATATAATTGGTTCATAGTGTGAACAAGGGGCATTTTAGGGAACTTCCTAGCCCTTGACTAGCCTCCAAGCTAGATTTCACTCAGATATGAGTGTCAAATCATGTTGGGGGTCGGACTATAAGTGGTTGAGGGGATGAAAAGATCCATAAATTCACCGTTCATAGAAGTGTGCATCTTTTCTCGTAGACATTCACGCATCTTGCGCACAGTGTGCGCCAAGGCCTGTGTTAGCCTACACATTATGGGCACTGAGCACACACTTCCTTTGGTGAATTTGCGCACTTTTATTTTTGACTCAAGTATATATTATTTTTCCTTTTTATGTATTTTGGTGTTGTAGGTGGACCAATTGCTGCTGGCATTAATGTTTTTCTTCAACCATTGTGTGCAATGTTGCAAACGACTTTTCAGTGATAACAGATGCCCCCTGATGTGTGAGGTTAGGAGCATACATATAGCCGAAATACATCAATGTTTATTTTACTGAGAGTTCCATTGTAAGGAAGAGTGAAGAGAGGAAATGCAAGATCAATCAACTGGAGGGAGAGGGGAAACTGTGGGACCCAAACCTTTCTCTAGGGAGGAAAAATAAAATCTATGTACAAACGAGGTGGGCATGCCCCATGCTCATGTCATGAAACCAAAATGGGGGACTGTAAATGATGATAGATGTTGATGTAGATAACTGCAGTGCCCTTGGGGGTGGTTGATAATGATAGATGGCAGTTCTGAATGGTAAACGAGCTCTTAAGTGAGTCAAAGATGACTGTAATAATTTTTGATGACTCGTAGGCATTGATGGCCTAACAAAATCAGAGGTCTTCGGCTAGTATGAAACACCTGCAATAGTCGCATAGTAAGACCCACCATAACATGAGATTTTAATGAAGTCGAATGTTATGGAGGTCAATGAAATCAGAAAGAAATGATGATTCTATCTATGTCATCCGAGACTCCTCATTGAAAAGGTAATGAGAGTCAAGATACTGTCACCATTTTGGAAACTATGCTGATGTCAACATGAAGGGAGGTGTAATGCTAATAAGCTAAGGGATTCTTGAAATTCATTGAGTAATAGATGATATCAGGTACTAACGGGTAAAATGAATGAAGTCAAGATGATGTGGGACTCAATACTTCCCTTTGTTGGGGTTTTTTAAGGATGATTGGCAACTGTAAAAATGGATCTAGTGTCAGGGGGACGACTAGATATGGGGTTAAATTGTGCAAGAGGCTAACAAAGTGGGAAAACTCAGAGATCGTGGGTACATGGAATTGGGATACTCTGGGTTTTTTAACGATGTTGATATGAAAAAAGGGTGGATAACCCAACCAAGGGTGACATGGGTTGCTTTGTCAGGTAAAGGAAGGTCGTCAAGGGTGACGATGAAAAAGATATGTGTATGCTGAAAACAAAGGCTTTATACAAATACTAAAGAAATAAAGAATAATTTGGGTTGAGTATACATATACAGAAATGGGTTCCCCAGTGAAAGGTGGCTTGGCCTGTTGAGGGTGCAAGCTGGTGAAAGAGAATTGGTGGAGGGTGGGGGCCCCATGGGTGGGTTTCTTTATTAGGTAAATAGATGGAGAACAATCTATAGATGAAAAAAATGATGGTGGATGAAATGGAGGGATAATGAAACTACAGAGATGCAATCATTAGAACCAAGATGATATGACCTGGGAGTCCATTGGGAAGGTTAGAAATATGATGAGAAGAAGGATGGGGTTCATTCTTGGAAATGAAAAATACTATATGGACTCCCAAACCTAATAGGGTGAAATCAACATGAGTTTCAAGTTGTTAAGGGTGAATGGGATGACTCATGTGGGGGAGAGTACTACCGATTGACAGTACCCAAATGCGACAGAGGTAAATATGTTGCAAAGACAAATGTAGGGGACCTAATGGTAAATGCCAGAGGGTGTGATGGGATATGAAATTATTAATAGAAAGAGTAACTACATGCCAGTGTCGAACATATACCTGAAGAGGATGTAAAGCTTGTTGAATAAGTACCTGCACACAAAAAAACAAATACTTGACATGAACAATATCTAATGAGAAATATCATATAACAACTATTTTATAAAACTAGAAGTGAGCATGCATACCTGAATGTGACGTGAGAAAAAGGTTCCTCCGGGACCAAGTACAGGTGATAACCCAAGGAATATGAATGTGTATATGGTGGGATCAGGATCTCAGGGCTAAGAACGGGTTAGAAAATGGAGGCTCTGGGCTCCTGTAACAAAGTGTGGAAGTTGTGAAAAACGATATATATATGGATGGTGGGCCCATAATTCCACCTCATTTGTACCTGTCACTATTGTTGATCTAACAAGATAGTTGTGAGAAGATTTCGAGATTGCGGGAGCATGGGACTACCGATCCGAGAGTGGTGAGAGACAGGTTAGTGGTCCTATCATATTGCACCTTTTGAATTTAATAGTTGGTAGGTAGGGGTTGTATGGAGGGCCATGCAAGGGGTTTTAAGGGTAGGGTCCTACAAGTGCACAGGAAAAGGGGGAATACCCACGCATATGTGTGCGGGTATAACCTCATTTCCCACATGTAATGTGCGGCTGTGATTGACACAACCGTGCATGTGGGTGCGAGGGTGGGACAGAAAAGCATGCATGAGATGCACGCCTATCTGACTAATAGGTATGCACTCATGCAAGACTGTTTTTCAAATATCTGTGCATTAGTGTGCAACTTTCTGGGGGAAAGCCATGCACTGTGGGTAGGCTAAGGGGTTATGATTTTTTGATTTTTTATGATTTTTGATGGATGATGAGGCTGATAAAATGTTTTTGTGTGGATGCAGGTGATCAACAAAGCATATAGCACGATTCCATTCCACTAGCGAGAGCGTGATTAGGGACGATTATGAGAGGCTACGAGGGAGTAGCCGGGTGTGCAGAGACACTTAACAACCTGTGGGTTTCTCAAGTTATTTGACTGCCCATTGATATGATCGTAGGAGAACTTGCTACAGTTTCTGGTTAGGATGTGGAGCATTGATATGAAGTGCTTCATTGTGAGGGGGGAGAAGTTGGCATTCTCTACTACAGAGGATGTATACTTTTTGAAGGGGCTCCCATTCCATGGGATGGACCTAGCCATTGATCCCCATCTACCTAGGGAGAATTGCGTTGAGACCATGGAGGAGCGAAATGGTATGGGGCTGAACCCTATGTCGGGTTCAGTTGTTCGTATCGAGGCCATTGATGACCTCTTTACTGAGTGCATCGCAACGATGGTGGTGATGATCTACATATCCTTGTGTAATTAACAGATCACTAGTGGTTAGCTGAGGTTGGTGGAGTAGGTACTGGATGGGGACCTGTTTGCATGGGGTGTGCTGATTCACACAAATATTTTTTCCCAGCTGAACCAGTGTCAACGAGCTGGATCCGATGACTTTTCATTTGGGTCCATGCTAGTGGCCTAGTTTTTGGAGAGGGTGCCTCTACTGTGACCGAGGATTCTTCTAGAGCCAACAGGGTGATGAAATTTGCGACTGATGCAGTGGGCCCATGTGTTGGCCTAACATGGAGGAGGTGAGGGTTGCCACTACTTCACGACCAAGGTTGCACGAGTGTGGTGTCAGATGCCACAAGTGATATTGTGTTATCCATATGTGGGTATGGACTACTGGTAGGATCTAGACATGGTGTTGTCTCCTTGGGAGGACTGGGACTAGAGATGGATGTGTTGTATTTGTTTATGTTTTGTGATTTGGATAGATAGCATTTATTATATATGTATATGGATGATGACACTATCTATGGTGTTGTTTTGCAGATGTTGGACCCTGAGGGAAAGAGGCAGAGGTCGTCAGAGAGCCAGCTTGATGAGAGCCATCTCATGAGGAGCGTACAAAGCCAAGGGTCGGAAAGAGGCATCAGTGAGATGACATTGGTGTTGGACCAACAAGAGAGCCATAGGGGGGATGCTGTGGCCATGTTGAAGGATCTACATAGAAAATTTGAGTGGGTCTTGTAGGGTGTGCCTAAGGTAATATGGGACCACATACAGGATGAGGAGGTCTTGGACCAGTGTGTGGGGGTACCAACATAGTGTTTTTCTTTGATCCACCAAGCAGCAATTGTTATCACTAAAATTTCGTCCATAAATGGTTACAGGAATCCAACATCTTCAAACAACTATTAGTTCACCCATGGACCAAAAATTACCAAAAATCATTTCCAAAAGGTCCAAAACTATACAACCAGTTATAAAATTAAGATGCACTATGACTACACAGGGTGCGCACGCACATGCACCATCAAGAAACGCAGGAAAAGTGCACATGCGCACAATGCACGACTATGGATGCTAAAAGTCACGCATACCTGAGAATGACACATTTATGATGTTGGTCAGCCTCCCACCCACTTCTGGTTCAACGTCCAATTTGATTTGACATCCAAATCTTGGCTGGATCTGGCTAGGTAGTTGGTCAAAGACCTAAAGGTGCCCTAAACAACCCCTTTTCACACTAAAAGTTGGTTGCACAATACTTCAAAGTGGTGCTATAAAACAAGGCCATGGGTGCACTACATTTTCAAGGAATTCATTTGTAAGGTTATGTTGCTACTATTCTCTTGGGGAATCCTCTTTTCTCATCAAGAGCATACTAGCACCATTCCATTTGGGCAATCCACATCACCTCTTGAGTGGGTTAGCTTGGGATTATTTCACCATTTCTTTCAAGTTTTCAAGTTGTAAGAAGAGCTCAATCTTGGGGGTCCGAGAGCCCTTCCTTGGAGGAAGAAGGGACCCAAAGTCCCCTTTCTCTTTGGTGTTTTCTTTTCACTAATAAAATCCTTTCCATTGGTGACATGAGTCTTGTTTGTTTCTTGTTCTTATGTCCTTATGCACAATAGTTTAATTGTTTTTTCCTTTCCTAGTTTAATTCTTAGCTTAGTCTTTTATGTTTATTCTTCTAACCCTTTCCTTTACTGTTGTCTTTCTTAGATAACCCAACTAAGCTTGTAAGTACCTCTGTTTTGCTCATTTAGGTGACAAAAGAGGTGCAACAGATTGACGACTCCACTGGGGAAAGGTATCAATTTCCTACCCCATTTGTGTTATTTTAGCTCTTCTTTTTGTTTATTTAACCTGCAGGTAGCATAACCGGCCCAAGCCGACCTATAGGAAGCCAAATTCAAAGCTAAGTTGAAGGAATTTCATCTTGAATTTTCTTCACGGTCGTGTGATAGATGTGCGTGGGTTTATCGGCCCACCGTCATGCATCGTGCGCACATGCACCAAAATCACTATATTACTCAGCGCCTTCTGTGCACTTGTGCCCATCAACCTCTTCTAGTTAGCGCATTGGTGCTCAGAGCGCCTGTGTCTAGTTTGAGACCCACACACCTGTGCAGAAAAATACACATTGTAAGATTTTTTATGATCTGTTGAAGGCCCATAGCTTTCTTAAAGATGATTCCATGCATTTTGTAATCTGCACCACACTTATTTCCTTCTCCATATAAAGGGATTAGTCAAAACATAGGAACTTAGGGGGTTTAAAATCATTATTTCCTCTTTTACTTTCATTTTTCCACATGGATGGCTTGCTTTGACTAAGAATATAAGTTTGAATTATTCTACATCACATATAAAACTTGCATTGGGACTAGAAATTGGATATCAATCCTTGAGTATGCTCTTCTCTCATGCTCCAAAGCGATCTTGAGAATCAGAAAGAGATTGAGGGAAAATTTCATCTCCCTTAAAAAAGACAAAATCTTTAGGAGAGGATAACACCCCCTCCGGACTCCTCTTAGTTTATTTTTCAAACACACCTTAAACTTGTAATGGGCCCATACATGCCCACATGCTACAAATATAGGATAGTGTTGAAATTTACTTTCTTAGATTAAATCACTAGGGAAGTTTAAAGTTTTTGTAACGGGCCCATACATTCCCACATGTCTACAATCTAGGATAGTTTCAAATCTTTCTTAGATTAAATCACAATAGGGAGTTAAAGGAATACTAAAGGACCCACATGTCCACATGCTAGATTCCTAGGGACTTTTGAATTCCGCAAGGTTGTACCAATAACACATAGTAACTTAGGTAATCAACACATGCAAGGACCAAGCGAAGTCCACATGCAGTACAGTGACACCTAAATTATTAAAAATTGGCAAACTTTCACTTGTTCACACACAAATTCACTTCTCACTCACATAGTCTTCATATCGAAACGTGGAGGTTGAAGTAAGTTTCCTCCAAAGGAATTCTTGTTATTGTATAAATCGCTAGGTGCAGAAACTAATTGATCTCCCTAGATCCACCTAGATCTAGAACAAAACATGCCAGAACATGACGTTTTCCTTAAGTTTTAAATATTGAATTTACCAACAAAACAGGGATAGGTGACATACCGTTTAAATGTCGCTTCCTCTTGCTATCGCCATCCTAGCTTCATTCCGACACTCATATAATGATGAACCTACAAAAGAACGCAACCAACCAAAGTGATAGAAATAGCATAAACACAATATAAACCTATGTATGTGATCAAGGAATCATACAATAAAACACAACAAGATTTATAGGAAAGAATCATATTACTGTATCACATTAAATGTGAAAGAGAGATTACAACCATGGCCTTGATGTCGTAAGGTCCCTTCCAACTTTCCTTCATTCCCCACAAACTTCTTGCTCCAAGTATTCTGAGACCATGGATCTGATAGCTACTCACAATCTATCTTGACAAAGCAAATCTCAAAGACACTCTAACAAAACTAACAATCCCAAGCCAAAAACAACTAACTTTCTCCATGAGAGATCCTCTCCTTTTATAAGTTGAAGAGGATAAGGTGAGGCAGTTAGGATGATCCCATTAAATCATGAAAGTGAGTAAGATCCAAACCATTCAGATGCCACCTATCCATGGAAGTTTCTCCTTCTAGAAGATTCGAGAAAATGCTCGTTTTTCCCACGTGTAAGCATTCTCGCACCCTACCTATAGAGCAGACAGAAAAATCGTCTCGACCTAGCTATGATGCAGCTTGCGAGAATCATGAATTCTTGCACCCTATCTATAATGTAGCCTGCGAACTTCTATTTTTATAGGGTTTTTACAAAGGAAAATGCAACTTCTTTTCTTAGGAAAAGTTTTTCTTCCTTCCTTCTTCAGAAACTCAGGCCACTGACCCCTCCGAAGGAAACATATAGGTTTACATCATTAATGGTCATAGATATGATGAAAATAATGTGTAACAAAGAGCTCCCCAAAGTATGAAGTTAGAACAGAGTGATAGCTGAAATACTTTGTTGAGTGTGTGTAAGGAACAAGGAGCAGTCGGTCGGAAACCTGCCAACAAACAAGGAAAAACAGTACAATAATATATCATCACTGAGGTAGGCATTCCCATACTCAGAATACAAATGAATCAGAGCATAAATTTCGACATGCGAAGATCCATGTCAAGTAAGATAGGTCATGGCCACCAAACATACATTGTGGATCCATGCCAATATGACCCAAATATAAACATAGCCACCAAAAATACACTATGGATCTATGTGTTAAAGACTCAAATTTGAACATAGCCACGAGACATAAAATGTGGATCTATGCAACAATACCAACTGAATATACTTCAACGCAACTTGAATCTGTCAGAAAAGATACAGGATCTTCATCTCCACCACTCTATTGTATGAATCTAACCATGTGAATACATGTGTCGAAGACAAACATGGTAGAAACCACTTGATTACCGGTCATTAGTGTATACCATTAACAAGTGCAAGGGAAATCACCATTAATGTCAATGACTCCCAAGGTACACTAGTACAATCCAACGAATGTGAATCAATGAGCTGAGGTCAAACACTCAATGGAATCTCTCGATCAATGGTTGATAATGAAAACTCATTGTCGAAAGTGAGGAAACCTTCCATTGAGGCATGCAAGTTCCAAGGTACCAATTGGTTTCTAAGTCTAATTCCTAGATAGTGAGTTGAAGTTGACAGGAAAAGACTTGTCACAGGAGGGCCTTAATATATCCCACATCAATGACATGAAACAGGTAACAAGATTTGAAGTGGATCATAGTAACAAGTGATTCAGGACTGACTTAGGGATGGTCGATGCAATAGAAGGCTTAAGGACTACAGAAATAGCTGACGCAATAGAAGGCTTTTAGGGTTGAACTTCTCTTTGAACATATTGACGACACGACAAATGTCTTGGAAAAACTGACTCAACAACAGGGATCACAGACCAATTTGTAATCTTATAAAGGAGTATGATCAAGAGACAAGTGGATTTTCCAACCTAAACACAAGGTGAGTGAAAGGGTGTCATGTTCAAAAGCGACTCTTCCATGGAATATAGGTTTAGACATATTTCTTTCCCAATTTTTTCCCCACCATCTCTGGCGAGTACCTCTTTATTTTTACACAAGATTGAGGAGGATAACATATGCTTGTTTATGTAATATCATCCTTCGAATGAGTCCCTTGAAGTATGTTTAACGAACCCTAGGAAGGAGTGGTTCGGTCCCACATGGGCCTTTCAATGTTTGTTTTATGAGTCCAAAGAAAGAAAACTCAAGGGTTTTTCATGTTTATAGAATCTAAAAAACACTTAAAGAGAACTCTCTCAGTTCCTTTTTCGTAAAGTAGTCTGATGAGACCGAAAAAGATATAAACTATCTCTCAACAAACATTTTCTTCAAATACTTTAATGAGCATGAAAAGAACAAGATCTCTCGGCAATATTTTCATGTTTAGAAAGTCTGAAAAGAGCTTAAAGGGAACTCCAGTGGGTTCCTTTTTCATATAACTTTTACAAGTTCGAAAAAGTGATAAAAGTATACTCGGTTACATTCTCGTTGATTTACGAGCACGAGAAATAACAAAGACTAATCTCGGTAACTTATTCTTATGTATTAACGAGCATGAGAAAGAACAAAGACTAAGCTCGGGATTGTTTTCATTTTTATGCAAGCTTTAAAACAAAAACAAATTGTGCTTGGACCTGGTTTCATTTTTACACAATATTGAACCAGAGGAAACTACGCTTGAGGTAGGCGGTTTCATTTTTACACAAGCTTGAACCATAGAAAACTATGCTTGCGACTTCCCTACGCATGTGGTACATAGCCCCCAGCTTAAGAAGCTAGCAGCTCAACTTCAGAATGAAGTCCAGAGGCTGAGGAAAATTCCCCCCAAGCTTTGTTTCATCTAACTACAAAGGAGAATGAAATGAAGCTTCAAATACTAGATGAAGGACTTGACTCAAATAGAGAGAGGGAAGTTGTTTCATTTTTTAAGGAGCTTGACACAAGATAAGAACTATGCTCAAGTCTGGTTTCATTTTTTAATGAGCTTGAAATTAGAAAATCATGCTCATAGACCTCTGTTTCATTTTTTAATGAGGTTTCCTCAGAGACGCAAAAAAAACTATCCTCGATGTCTTCCTGATCATGGATTCCAAGAGGACAATGCTCCAGAAGGAGACCATGTTAAGGGGAAAAACTCAGTCATGGCTTCCAAGAGGTCTTCGTTGGAAGGAAGAAACACACTCTGGAAGGACACCATGTCGAGGGTCACGACATGAGTAAAGAGATCAGTCTCTAACAAACCTATAGAATAGATCACCATGTCAACTACTGGATCTAAGTCATCAGAAGTTGAATCCATGGGCGACAAAGCCACATAATTGACCTATGGTGGGTGTGATACCGTCTGCATATAAGAACCATTCAGGGAGGCAATCCAGGTAGGGTCAATGAATGAAAGTTGATCATCAGTCACAACCCATCCATCGTGAGGGAAAGATATCACACGAAAAAGAGTAGACAGGATAACTTTCATGGCATAGACATAATCTTTCCCAAGGAGTAAAGAAAAATACAAGGGGTCTTTGACTACCATGACATCAATAAAGATAGTTTTCCCTCCCAAAGTTACAGGAAACTGAGGAAGGGTCCCTAAAGGTTGATTGGTTCTTCTATTAAAAGCTAACAAATTCTATGTAACCGAGGCAAGATGAGGACAACCCAAAGCTTGCCAAGAAAAAGAGGAAAAAATACTAAGGAATGCACCTTCATCTATTAGTTTTTGAGGAACGTCTCGACCACAAACCTTTACTGTAATATGGAAAGGAATGTGAGAGGGAAGATGAGGTCCAGTTAGCACACCCCAATCAAAATGGATGGCTTCATTACTTGGAGGGGGTTCCATAGGAGAAGGAGGAATACCCCCCGGCATGGTAGAGTCTGTATCAACGAGAAAAATGTGGGCAGTATCGGTTTTAATCTTGAGCGGGAGAGTAGGATCGACCGATGGTGAGATCAAATCGACCACTTGGGTTTCATTCTCCAAGGGGAGAATGGGGTCAAAAGGTGGAAATAGATCAACTACTTGGGTTTCACTCTTTAACGGGAGAGTGGGATCGACCGAGGATGGGATCGGATCAACCACTTTGTTAACACTCTCTAAAGGGAGAGTGGGATCAACCAAATATGGGATTGGATTGACCACATTTTCAACTGGTTCAATTAAGGATGTGGCCATATTGATGACATGATCAATCAGATTGACCGACGGGGGAACCATATTGATCATTCCATCAACTACATGTGGGTTGAGAGAAAGATTGTGATAAGCAGCTGGAAGTTGAGGCTGTGAAATAGTCATGTCTTCCAGGAATTTTGAGGCTTGTCCATATGAGGGAAAAGGTGAGTTAGATGACTCCCTTTGCATAACATACATGGGAACTTGACTCTACTTTTCTTCTTCCAAATGGTATCATGACTAGTTAACGGGAGGTCATCAACATGTTGTTCATAGGTTAATGACATGGGTTGGTCAGGGTGTGTAGACCATACTTCTATAACCTTGGATAGACTAGGGAAATTCTTAAGAAGATGGATACCCTTGCAAAGCCTGCAAGAGTACTTTGGATTATGATTTGTTTGGGTGATCTTGACATCATCAACACTCCCAACACGACTAACAGTAACTGGTTGTTTTCCAACATGTTTGACAATGGTTGGAGGTTTTGACCCTCGCTTATCTTTCTTCTTCTTAATATTTCTTTTCCTCTTCTTCTTATTCACTGGGTTACCAACTTCAAAACTTTCACTCGACAAAGAAGATGAAACGAAAGGCGACCTTGCAAGTGAAGAAGGCGAAGAAGACCTTACTGGTGAAGAAGGTGAAGGATCAACATGAGATTGATGTTCTTGGGGGAAGTTCTTGTGACTAAATCATTAACTGCATTCAAGATTACCTAAGTGGAAAACAACCATATCGATAATTCAATAGTGATACCTGGAAGGCTCAAAGTAGTGATTTGAGGAGGAACAATGTTTCCATAATAAGGAAAAACAAAAGGTTCCCCTAGAGTAGGGGTTCCTTCATTGGTCATTCCAGGAACTAACACCATTAAATAAATATCCAATCTAGAGTCCTCTAGGGAAAACAAACAACACACGCTAAAAATCTAGTAAGAAAGCAAGCAAACAAAAACTTCTCACAATGAACGCACTAGTTGGTGATGAAATCCAATGTCATGGGAACAAAGTAAGAAGGGGTTGAGATAGAGCGGGTGGAAAAGTTATGTTGATAACCTGCTTAACGGACTTACACCCTGATGCAAGTTCACACACATAATCGTGGGTATACCCTCCAAGGAGACCGAGTGAGTTTGGCCAACGTCGATTCCACGTACCATGAAGACTTGCCCCTCCATAGTCACCTTGTGTAAAGACCCTAAAGAGATAGGCCACTAAGGTTACCAATCACTACAATGATGCCTGGGGAAACAGTCGACAGTCTGATCCATGCGCAAGGGCAAGGTATCTAGCCTGAAATCAACTTGAAAGGCTTCCACTCATCATTGTGGGTATACCTCTCAAGTGACCCCCATAATACACGTAATATCTACACCAAGACCAACAAAGCAGGGTGAGTAACTCTGCCAATCTCAATGTGACCTCGTGATTGACCCTTATGTGAGAAGGGATTCCCAGGACAAAATGTAGTAAGTGGATTTAAATCTCCCTATCACAAGATACTATGTTTGTTTGTAGCTTTGGAAAGTTATCTTTCACACCTATTCCAAAGACCTATGACTAATCCAATGTAGGTTTGCTACCAGAAAAGATAAAAATGTCTAATCAATTTTTATAAGCGCTTTATTTTATGGCCGTTGTTACTCAAAAGGAAAATGGCGTGGACAATATGGTGTTTTGACCGACTCAAAAGTTATTCAAAGAAATGAAGATGCAATCTTTTCATTTCAATGAAAGCAATGCTACGAGAAGGAGAAAACATTTATCATTCCTAGATGCACAATGTCCCAAAATTTACTAAACTCACCAATATCAAGATTTTTAAGAAATGAGCAAAAGAGACTATACACCAATGCACGATTCATGCCCCCCCCTCGGCTATGAGGGGGAAATTTTTTCATAATTTAAGATTAAAAAATTCCAAGAATCATGCAATTCCTCTACTTCAAATGCAAGGATGCCCCCAATCCAATATAAAGCAAGAAATTAAATCTTTTTGTTTCAAAAATTTCACTAAAAGCAATAATGGACTTTGTTAAAACAAAGAAACCCAAACTAAAAGTTTTCTTTTAAAGAAAACTATTCAGAAGAAATATGATCTTTCCCTAAACAATTCTAAAGAAAACACACACTTTGTAATTGAAAGATACTCAAAGAAAGAGACTAATTCTTCAAAACCAAACAAAGCAAAGATGGCTAAAATAAACTCAAAGAATGTCAAGAAGACTGTAAACAAATCAATATAAGCTCCAAAAGATCAATCCAACTGACCAAAGCAAAAATGGGCCATCAAAAGATGACAAGACCCAATCCAAAAAAGTTTACAAACAAGTTCGCAGCTTAGCAATAGAGTACAGTGCGAGAATTAGGTATTCTTGTAGGCTAGACACTGGTAGGGTGTGAGGAGTTTGCATTGGATCTAATAGCAGGGTGCAAAAATCAATGGTTTTCACAGGCTGTAGAGAGGTACAGTGCGAGAATGTCTATAATCAAAGAAAATTTTGAAAAAGGACATGGACTCTAAGTGAACTTCTAGATCCAGAGAGTCTGGATGGATGTTCCACAGACTCAGAAACCATAAAACAAACAATCAAAGGAAGGGAAACTAGACTAACTAGGAAATAATCGGTTCCCCAGTGGAGTCGCCAATTTTGTTATCAGATAAATCAGTAGGTGCGGACACTAACTGATCTCCCTAGATCCACCTATATCTAGAACAAAACACAGAAGAACATGATGCTTTCCTTAAGTTTTAAATATTGAATTTACTAACTAAAGAGGGATAGGTGATATATTGTTTAAACGCCGCTTCCTCTCACTATCCCCATCCTAGCTTCATTCTGATGCTCATACAATGATGAACCTTCAAAATATCGCAACCAACCAAAGTGATAGAAATAGCATAAACTCAATATAAACCTATGTATGTGATCAAGGAATCATACAATAAAACACAACAAGCTTTATAGGAAAGAATCGTATTACTGTATCATATTAAATGTGAAAGAGAGATTACAACCATGGCCTTGATGTCATAAGGTCCCTTCCAACTGTCCTTCGTTCCCCACACACTTATTACTCCAAGGATTCTGAGACCATGGATCTGATAGCTACTCACAATCTATCTTGACAAAGAAAATCTCAAAGCCACTCTAACCAAGCTAACAATCCCAAGCCAAAAACAACTAACTTTCTCCATGAGAGATACTCTCCTTTTATAAGTTGAAGAGGATAAGGTGAGGCAGTTAGGATGATCCCACTAAATCATGAAAGCGAGTAAGATCCAAACCATTCGAATTCCACCTCACCATGGAAGTTTCTCCTTCTAGAAGATTCGAGAAAACGCTTGTTTTTCCCACGTGTAAGCATTCTCGCACCCTACCTATAGAGAAGACTGTGAACTCCTCTCGACCTAGATATGATGTAGCCTATGAGAATCCTTTTTTATAGGGTTTTTACAAAGGAAAATGCAACTTCTTTTCTCAGGAAAAGTTCTTCTCCCTTCCTTCTTCAGGAACTCAAGCCACTAACCCCTCCGAAGGCAACAGATAGGTTTACATCATTAACGGTCATAGGGATGCTGAAAATAATGTGTAACAATTCCGAAACACCCTACTCTTTTCTTAACGAAACTATCCACTCCCACTTAATTTCAACGAGATTGGCTCACACCCCCAATATCTCAAACAACCACATATAAAAAATTTCTAAAAAATCTCTAAGTTTTCCTCCACAGGAGATGCCAAAATAAATATTTTAGTCTAGGTAGGATTTCGGGGATAGGAATCCAAGTAACTCCTTGTTATCTGGTTCTCACATTTTCAAAACAATAGAAGTTGTCAAATAGAGAACTTTAAATCCTCCAAGTCAAGTGTTCCTAACACCATAAGGTAGGGAGATACCCATGAAGGGTTGAAGTTTGAGGTCCGGTTGTTCTGTGCGTCCCCCCTTGAGGCACCCACCTCTTGGACGGGATCCAGCCCATGACCCATTTCTTAGGCCAAAAATCTAAATGTCGCACTTTGACCGAGGTACCTAGTGACCAAATTTTAGGAGATCTACCCAAGTGGCAATTGTGGGCTGCAATTGAACCTTGATCATATTTTTTGTGGCTATTGGGAAATATCACCAGTTCTTTCGCGATATGCCCCCTCCACCCCTCATTATAACTGATTGCTTCATCCTTCAATAGTTTCTCTTCTAGTGGCTTTAGACCCCATTGTCGAGTGCTATTGGAAGGTCCAATGCTATTTTGAGAGGAAGGATGTTACGTATTTTAGGACATGAGCATTTTTTTTATTTGTTCCTCCATGTGGACAAAATCCACCTATCCACATATATGCTTCTTTATCAGAACACTTTATGTATTATGCACTTCTGATTACATTTGATTTGGATATATATCATGTAAAGTTCAAAAATTGCAGAGAAGGCTCTTGTTTATTTATTGCTCTCACCACCATTCGCACACATTCACTCAGCTAGTCGGACATCATAGGGGACCCACAGAACCCCCATCATTCCAGATTCTTGCTAAACCTCCCTCCTATTCTAGGGGGAGTTCCTAGTCTTGCCAACTCATCGAATCCACCTTCTCACACTCCTGTGAGTGCCACTGTCTTGGGATCAACTTTTCTTGGTTCCACCTTACTTGGGTCCAATTCCCAAGGTCCAACGTCCACTCACTTTCCTTTACATGGAAGTGGGGGGCCAACTTCCTCTCAAGGGGGAAGTAGAAACCCACCTAGTCCCCCTCAAGGGTCAGGTTCACAAAACACTCACACCATGGCTTGAACTAATCCTCCACCACCACTCCAGATGCCATATTTGGGCTCTCTCAACATACCAGATCTAAGAAAAATCACAAATGATCCTATATTGCATTACCCCACATGGCCTGCAATGCCTACCAAACTACCTTCAGATATCCTGAAGTTTAAAGGAAAGGCAGGAGATGACCTTGCCAACCATGTCATGAATTTCCACTTATGGCTCTCTTCCAACAACATTATGGATGATTCCATCTGACTATGATTATTTCAACGCACACTCAATGGCCCATCATCCAAGTGGTATGTAGATGAAAAATTAGGGTCCCATGCAACTTTCAAGTCGTTGGCCAAAGCATTTTTGAACTTCTTCCAATTACCAATCCGCCATGACAATGGTCTTGAACTACTCTCTAATTTTAAGCAAACCTCAGCCACACATATCGCTGATCACATTCATGAGTGGCGTTGACGATATAGTATGTGCAAAGCAGAAACCACCTAACAACAATGTTTTGATTGGTTTCTCAGATCACTTGTCTCTCTCCTCGGTAAAGATGTGTCTTCCACCTTCCCTCAATTAGAAGAAGAAGCCATCAGTAAGGCTCAACAATACGACCTCATCTATTCACAATCAGGATACTTGTACACAGTACTTCCTAATCTCCCAAGACCCATGTCATTTGGCTAAGACAAGACTGGGATGTCTCACTCAGCAGACGGATTGATTGGTAACACCACACACCACAATCCACAACCCCAACAACCACCAATGTATGGCACACCTTAATATCCATTGGCATATGGAGGAATCCCTTATTATCCTCCACCCCCTTATCAACAACCATACCCTGTTTCTCTTCCTCCACCCATCAGTGGGCCACCACCGACACCCATAATACGCCCACCTATCCAAACAAGTTCTGGTAATCCCTCTACCTCATCTTATACTCTAAGTACTAGAGAAAGTGCCATGCCTTCCTATGTACCTTACAGATCATTACCACAACATAATCTGTACTTTCCATTTATTGGCCCTCCACAACCCATGGCTCCACCACAAGGACACCCTCACGCTGGGGTTAATTTTGTTCAACCTTCTCCCATTTAGCAATATCAAAATTTTGAATAGCTAAATACAACAAATCCAACCCATCAGTCAAATAATGCCAAAAAGAAAGGAAAAAATTGGAACAATAACAACCCAAGTCAAGGAGGAAATCGCCCCCAATAGAACCAACCTATTGGGGGCAACCAGAATCAAGGGACTCAGAACCCCCGGGGGGGAAACAACAATAGACGTCAAGGGAAAAATAAAAATAACCTTCGAACCAACTTCCCTTGTGCCCTTTGTGGTGATTTTGGTCACTATACTCATCATTGCCCCCAAATCACTGATTTTAAATGGTTGAAAGACTCTGTGAATGAACCACATCCTCCAGCACCTCCTGCCCCTCAACAAGCCCCATAAAAATAAGTGCAAAAACCACCCCCAACTGTGCTGCAAAACCCCATTCCACACCAAGGAGTGATGACCACCCAACAGGACATGCAACCTACCCCACCACAATTGGGACAATATCTCAATCCAAGCAATCCCGTAGATCACACTATCCTCCTCACTAGTGAGGAAGAAGTCCTTCTACAAACACATAGTTGTCAATATAGTGCACCCTCTGAGTCTCCTCCCATTTTCCCAGAAATAATCCCAGCACCAATGGGACCCCCTTTGATGATCCCTTTCCCTAACATGGAAACACCTCTTCGCATCCCTCGCATCCCATTGCACAGGAATATCCACAACTCTCAGGCTAGGGCGACTCATAATTACAGTTTGGTTGATGACTTGGCACAATCCCTAGCTACCATGTCAGTCTCAGAAGTACTTCAAATGTGTCCCACTCAGCGGAAGTCATTACTTTTCGCCTTGGGGGTAGTCGACCCTACGGATACTCAACTCATCACATTTGATCTCAACAACAGAGAACCTCGCCTCCCCACTCTCATCGCTTTTCAAATCCCCGTTAAAGTTCAAAACATTACAGTTCATCGGTGCAACAATGATGAAGGTGCGTCCACATGCATCATGTCCAAGTCTATATGGTAGAAACTTGGTTCCCCCGAACTCATACCATCTACCATTACCTTAAGAGCTTATGACAGACGACCATCTTCTCCCGAAGGTCTCTTCCAAAATGTCCCTATAGAACTCGGGGGCAAGACCATTCTCATTCACATTGAAGTTATCGATACCCCACTCGATTACAATATCTTGTTCGGTCGTAGCTACATGTACCCTATGAAGGCAGTTTCCTCTTCCATATTTCAAACCATGATGTTCCCCCATAATGGGAATATCGTTACCATTTATCAAGTTTCACATTATGAGACTAACCCTTTTGCCAACATCGATAACATTCTCCTTTTCGTCCACACTAATCCTGAGGCATACCCACTCATCTAGATGGGGCCCAAAACTTTCAAATACCCATCCTTGTTAGGAACTTACCATGGTGCACCACTTCTCATTCATCCTTCCAATCATGTATGTGTTGTCTCATCCAAAGGAATTGACATTGAGGATACCCTTCCTCCCAGTGAGGCTTCTCTTATATCTAACGTCCCACTAGTCACAAAGCTCCTCCCTCAAGAATCTCCTGCGAACTTGTCGACTCCACTAGTTCATGATTTCACCTCACCCAAGGCCATATCCCAGTTTGGGAGACAGTTCCCCAAGCCATTACTCAAATCCCCTTCTTTTACCCTCCATTAGGCATACAATTTCCAAGTATCCGCAATGCTTACCCTTCCCAATATGGTTTTGGAAATTCCAGTATGGTATCTATATCCACCCGCCATGGTCCCTCAACCATCCCTCCGTCCTTAAACCGAAGGAATTCTGATGTAGATTCTAGTACCTACTCCCACAACACCCCCAACATCACCACTCACTACCACCGCTACTACAACTGTGGGCAGACATAAAAATAAAGAGCCCATCACTCCCCTACCCCCACGTGTCCAACCTCCTTGTGCACTATGTGAGAAATATGGACACCCAACCAACAAATGTCCATCTCTACCCAAGTTATGTAACCTAATTCAACTCAATCAAACACCATCACCATTCGTCACTTCATCAAGTACTGTTGCTACCTCCCCTAACATAAGTAACAAAGAACTGCGAACCAAATTCGCTTGCGCCATATGTTCAGAATATGGCCATTATACACACCATTTCCCAGTGCTACCTCAATTCCGATAGACATTAATAGCAGTATGCCAGAGCTTCCAGCACAAACCCAATCCATCTACATCATCCTCACCAAACGTCACTGACATCCATTATGTCATTACTTCAATCAATGAATGTATGAGATGCCCTTTCTCTCTCTGCGAATCCTTAGACATTTCACATATCAATGTCCTATGATCATTGAATACATGCAATGCCAAGTGACCCTAATTCAAACTCATGCACCCCCTATAGAATCGATGATTAACCCTACCCCATCACCAGCAATTCTTCATATTATTTCTCCTGAGCTAGAAGCACTCCCTACTCCTCCATGGTTCTTGGGTGACTTATACGAGGATTTACCCCCAAATCCCCCCAATTTCCCCATTCATTTCCCCAGGACAATTTTACGCCCAACTACCATTTATAAACCTCAGTATCTCGATATTTGGTTTATGTCGAGCAAACCATCACAATCTCAATGTGTCATTCCCCCTTCTTCATCACCAGAAGACAACCACACGGTGATAGTCACTAATATCACTCTTTTAGATCCCTTGTATTCCCAACAATTTCACTATGATGAGGAAATACTCAAGGAATTAACCACCCCCAACTACCCATGGGATGCGCTACAACACAGAGCACTCTTCCTTTCACATGAAGCCTTCACGCCTCCTAACCAATTCCCCATATACGCAGTCGAAACCATGGATTTTATCCCATCAGGGCATATCAACTAGTTCAACCCTATCCCTGCCCCTGATTCTTTTGAAGAAGGAAATATGTCCAACATTTCCCCTACCATCAAAATCGATATTTCCACAAAAAATGGAGTCGTTGAGGAAATCACCATTGGTGCTACATGCACTCCTGAAGAAATCACCACCTACAAAGCCCTCATTCAATAATACTGGGATATTTTTGCCTGGTCATACACAAAGATGCCTGGCTTTGATCCCTCTATTGTCGAAAATTGCATAGACACCTGGCCTGATGTCACACTGGTTCGCCAAAAACAACGACCGCTACACCCATCCAAAGCAGTGACCATCAAAGCTAAGATTGACAAATTATGCGTTGATGGGTTCATCTACCCCATCGCTTATGCCTCACGGGTCTCCAACCCTGTCCCCGTTAACAAAAAACAGGGCACCATTTGTGTATGTACGAACTTTCACGATCTCAATCACTCCTATCCCAAAGACAACTTTCCAACGCCTTTCATCGATCAAATTATCGATGACTGTGTAGGCCATGAGGCTTTATCCTTCATGGACGGTTTCTCTGGCTATAACCAAATCCAAATCCATCTGGCCGATCAATACAAGACCACATTTACCACCCCTTGAGGTACTTTTTCATATCGTGTCATGTCTTTTGGCCTAAAAAATGCTGGCACAACTTTCTAATGGGCCATGACATACATTTTCCATGATATGGTTCATATCATCCTTGCATACTTGGATGACCTCACAAATCGATCATAAAAACACACTCAGCATCTTGATGATTTACGAATCATCTTCCAAAGGTGTCGTCAGTACAACATCTGCTTGAACCCCCTCAAGTGCATGTTTTGCATCACTGTCAGGCGCCTCCTTAGGTTCATCGTTTCCCAAAGAGGTATTACCGTGGATCCCCTCAAAGTCCAGGCCATCACAGAAATTACACCCCCTCAAAATTTACACCAACTCCAGAGCCTACAAGGAAAAGATAACTTTTTACGGTAATTTGTCCCAGACTATGCCACTCGAGCACACAGTTTCCTTTTCTTACTATTCCATGAAATCCCATTCCACTAGGATAAACATGCCCAAAATGATTTCGATGATCTTAAAATGTCACTCTCCAATGCCCCTTTAATTAGTTCATCCGACTATAATCGCGACTATATCCTCTACATATCAGCCTCAATCGTCTCAGTAGAAGGAGTTCTCGTTCAAATAGGAGATGATGGTCATGAGCATGTCATTTACTACATTAGTAAAAACCTCTCAGGACCACCCTTGAAATACAATCATGAAGAGAAACTAGCCCTTGCAGTTGTCCTCGCAGTCCAGAAACTGCGCCATTACATTCTTCTTCACATAACCAAAGTCATAGCAGATTCCAACCCCATGCAATACTTTCTTAGTCATCATCAAATTAATGGTAAATTTTCCCGATGTATCGTTATCCTTCAGGAGTACGATCTCAAATTTTCAACACCCAAGAGAAAGAAATCTCTCATCCTCGTTGAACTTGTCACAACCTTCCCCTCTGATACTACCAGTTCCCCCGTCAATACTGACCTCCCCGATGAACATCTCTTTTACATCACTTTATATGATCCTTGGTACGACGACCTCCTTGAGTACCTCTAAAACCAAAAGTTCGGTAACCACCTCTCACGAGATGATCGTCGATGTATTCTCCATCAGGCCCCCCGCTATCTCCTCATCAGAGATATATTATATCGGTGAGGGGTCGACACCATACTCTGTCGATGCTTGACTATTGACGAGGTTGATAGAGTCTTGAACAACTGCCACAATGGTGCTTGCGGGGGCCACCTCTCTGGGATGTCCACCCCTCATAAAATCATCTACGTAGGTTACTTTTGGCCTAAATTATTTCACGATTGCATTCATGTCATGAAGCGATGTGATAAATGCTAGATTTATGCCAACAAAGCACGAGAACCACCTGCTCTTCTACACCCAGTCATTACTGCAGGCCCCTTTTGTAAATGTGGTGTTGACTTCATGACTTGCAACCCTCCATCCAACAATGGACACAAATACATCATTGTCGTAGTCGATTACTTCACAAAGTGGGTTGAACCCATGCCTACCTTCAACAACACCGCTGACATCGTAGCACATTTTTTCTTTAACCATGTCATATCCCGCTTTGGAGTACCACTCCAACTAGTCTCTGATCACGGGAAACATTTAGAGAATGAGATTTTCGTCGAACTCTCATCCAGTTTAGGATTCTCCCATGAGTTCTCATCACCATACTACACTCAGTCCAACAGACAGATCAAAGCAGTTAACAAGGTCCTCAAGACCATGTTGCAACGCACGGTTAACAAACATAAGACCAATTGGCATCATATGTTATTTTCCATGCTATGGCCTTATCATACAGCCATGAAAACCGCCACTAGTTTCACACCATTTCATCTAGTCCATGGGGTCGATGCCACTCTTCCTATTGAGTGTGAAATTCCCACCTTACGCACCGCAATTGAGATATTACCCAACATTGCTCCAATGGAGCAGTGTTTGTTGAACTTAGAGTCCCTGGATGAATATCATCGATCTTCATTACAGACCAATGAGGCAGCCAAAAAATGGTCAAAAGACACCTTTGTTCATTATGTCAACCTTCTCGCATTTCACGAAGGCGACCTCATCCTTGCTTATGATATCGCTCATGATACCCTCGACCATGGAAAATTCGAGTCACTATGGCATGGCTCTTACATTATCCAACATTGCCTCACTAAAGGCGCATACATCCAGGCTTCCCTTGAGGGCCTCTCTCTCAAAGAAACCATCAACAGGTTGTACTTAAAGAAATTTTATGCCTGAGTGTAGCCATTCTACACTAGGTTATTTCTTTTGTAGTGTTTTTAATTTTTTTTTTCCATACCTCACGTCTAAACTATAATTTGTGTTATTGACAGATGCCTCCTCCATCAACCTACCACATCGGTTACGCCGACAGGGCCAACCTTTGGACACAGAATCTCACTTCAGCTTTTTGGGCCCTCTATTCCCCTTCACATGAACTGCTCCACTCCAACGACATATGTTTGGGCTTAGCAACCAACAACCAAGCTGAGTACACTGTCATTATTGGTCTCATTGCCAATGCTAGCCATCATCGTATTCGTCACCTTAGCATCTTACTAGACTCCCAACTGGTCATCCTCCAGCTCAACAATGCAAGATACCAGATATATAAAATATGCAGAACATAATTGAAATGCTAGAAATGACAGAATAACAGTAAAATATCCAACATAATCTTCACAATACATAGAAATGATATACGAAATAGCAATAGAAACAACACTTTGATTCAGATATCAATGTTCACAGGCCTCTTCGAGGGGGAAACCTCCAGTCGAGCAGCACTCTGTTACAATAATATCCCAGCTAGGGTTCACATACCCTCGCCCCTTATTTATACTAAATATGTCTATTAAGAGAAGTATCTAGAGGAATATCCTTCTAGAAGAGGAAGATTCTATTAGGTCTTCTTACATCCGCTTTATTCTATTTTGTTGAAAGGTATTATTAATATTGAACTTTATTACATCCAAATACATTGATCTACCTATGTACGGGTTAGGACCTTAACATGTCCGCCCCCTTAAAAACAACCTTGTCCTCAAGGCTTGAGATGTGGAAACTTCTACAGAATGGTAGTTGGTTCCCAAGTGGCATCTGCTGGAGTCATATCTTTCCACTGTACTAGCACTTCCTTGATGGTTCTCTGACGCAGGCGACGCTCACGCTGGTCCAAAACTGCTTCTGGTTGTAGCCAAATGGATCCTT
>ML780311.1:1134745-1145420 GCA_009831015.1 Picea engelmannii | reverse complement strand
TCAAGGAATCATACAATAAAACACAACAAGCTTTATAGGAAAGAATCGTATTACTGTATCATATTAAATGTGAAAGAGAGATTACAACCATGGCCTTGATGTCATAAGGTCCCTTCCAACTGTCCTTCGTTCCCCACACACTTATTACTCCAAGGATTCTGAGACCATGGATCTGATAGCTACTCACAATCTATCTTGACAAAGAAAATCTCAAAGCCACTCTAACCAAGCTAACAATCCCAAGCCAAAAACAACTAACTTTCTCCATGAGAGATACTCTCCTTTTATAAGTTGAAGAGGATAAGGTGAGGCAGTTAGGATGATCCCACTAAATCATGAAAGCGAGTAAGATCCAAACCATTCGAATTCCACCTCACCATGGAAGTTTCTCCTTCTAGAAGATTCGAGAAAACGCTTGTTTTTCCCACGTGTAAGCATTCTCGCACCCTACCTATAGAGAAGACTGTGAACTCCTCTCGACCTAGATATGATGTAGCCTATGAGAATCCTTTTTTATAGGGTTTTTACAAAGGAAAATGCAACTTCTTTTCTCAGGAAAAGTTCTTCTCCCTTCCTTCTTCAGGAACTCAAGCCACTAACCCCTCCGAAGGCAACAGATAGGTTTACATCATTAACGGTCATAGGGATGCTGAAAATAATGTGTAACAATTCCGAAACACCCTACTCTTTTCTTAACGAAACTATCCACTCCCACTTAATTTCAACGAGATTGGCTCACACCCCCAATATCTCAAACAACCACATATAAAAAATTTCTAAAAAATCTCTAAGTTTTCCTCCACAGGAGATGCCAAAATAAATATTTTAGTCTAGGTAGGATTTCGGGGATAGGAATCCAAGTAACTCCTTGTTATCTGGTTCTCACATTTTCAAAACAATAGAAGTTGTCAAATAGAGAACTTTAAATCCTCCAAGTCAAGTGTTCCTAACACCATAAGGTAGGGAGATACCCATGAAGGGTTGAAGTTTGAGGTCCGGTTGTTCTGTGCGTCCCCCCTTGAGGCACCCACCTCTTGGACGGGATCCAGCCCATGACCCATTTCTTAGGCCAAAAATCTAAATGTCGCACTTTGACCGAGGTACCTAGTGACCAAATTTTAGGAGATCTACCCAAGTGGCAATTGTGGGCTGCAATTGAACCTTGATCATATTTTTTGTGGCTATTGGGAAATATCACCAGTTCTTTCGCGATATGCCCCCTCCACCCCTCATTATAACTGATTGCTTCATCCTTCAATAGTTTCTCTTCTAGTGGCTTTAGACCCCATTGTCGAGTGCTATTGGAAGGTCCAATGCTATTTTGAGAGGAAGGATGTTACGTATTTTAGGACATGAGCATTTTTTTTATTTGTTCCTCCATGTGGACAAAATCCACCTATCCACATATATGCTTCTTTATCAGAACACTTTATGTATTATGCACTTCTGATTACATTTGATTTGGATATATATCATGTAAAGTTCAAAAATTGCAGAGAAGGCTCTTGTTTATTTATTGCTCTCACCACCATTCGCACACATTCACTCAGCTAGTCGGACATCATAGGGGACCCACAGAACCCCCATCATTCCAGATTCTTGCTAAACCTCCCTCCTATTCTAGGGGGAGTTCCTAGTCTTGCCAACTCATCGAATCCACCTTCTCACACTCCTGTGAGTGCCACTGTCTTGGGATCAACTTTTCTTGGTTCCACCTTACTTGGGTCCAATTCCCAAGGTCCAACGTCCACTCACTTTCCTTTACATGGAAGTGGGGGGCCAACTTCCTCTCAAGGGGGAAGTAGAAACCCACCTAGTCCCCCTCAAGGGTCAGGTTCACAAAACACTCACACCATGGCTTGAACTAATCCTCCACCACCACTCCAGATGCCATATTTGGGCTCTCTCAACATACCAGATCTAAGAAAAATCACAAATGATCCTATATTGCATTACCCCACATGGCCTGCAATGCCTACCAAACTACCTTCAGATATCCTGAAGTTTAAAGGAAAGGCAGGAGATGACCTTGCCAACCATGTCATGAATTTCCACTTATGGCTCTCTTCCAACAACATTATGGATGATTCCATCTGACTATGATTATTTCAACGCACACTCAATGGCCCATCATCCAAGTGGTATGTAGATGAAAAATTAGGGTCCCATGCAACTTTCAAGTCGTTGGCCAAAGCATTTTTGAACTTCTTCCAATTACCAATCCGCCATGACAATGGTCTTGAACTACTCTCTAATTTTAAGCAAACCTCAGCCACACATATCGCTGATCACATTCATGAGTGGCGTTGACGATATAGTATGTGCAAAGCAGAAACCACCTAACAACAATGTTTTGATTGGTTTCTCAGATCACTTGTCTCTCTCCTCGGTAAAGATGTGTCTTCCACCTTCCCTCAATTAGAAGAAGAAGCCATCAGTAAGGCTCAACAATACGACCTCATCTATTCACAATCAGGATACTTGTACACAGTACTTCCTAATCTCCCAAGACCCATGTCATTTGGCTAAGACAAGACTGGGATGTCTCACTCAGCAGACGGATTGATTGGTAACACCACACACCACAATCCACAACCCCAACAACCACCAATGTATGGCACACCTTAATATCCATTGGCATATGGAGGAATCCCTTATTATCCTCCACCCCCTTATCAACAACCATACCCTGTTTCTCTTCCTCCACCCATCAGTGGGCCACCACCGACACCCATAATACGCCCACCTATCCAAACAAGTTCTGGTAATCCCTCTACCTCATCTTATACTCTAAGTACTAGAGAAAGTGCCATGCCTTCCTATGTACCTTACAGATCATTACCACAACATAATCTGTACTTTCCATTTATTGGCCCTCCACAACCCATGGCTCCACCACAAGGACACCCTCACGCTGGGGTTAATTTTGTTCAACCTTCTCCCATTTAGCAATATCAAAATTTTGAATAGCTAAATACAACAAATCCAACCCATCAGTCAAATAATGCCAAAAAGAAAGGAAAAAATTGGAACAATAACAACCCAAGTCAAGGAGGAAATCGCCCCCAATAGAACCAACCTATTGGGGGCAACCAGAATCAAGGGACTCAGAACCCCCGGGGGGGAAACAACAATAGACGTCAAGGGAAAAATAAAAATAACCTTCGAACCAACTTCCCTTGTGCCCTTTGTGGTGATTTTGGTCACTATACTCATCATTGCCCCCAAATCACTGATTTTAAATGGTTGAAAGACTCTGTGAATGAACCACATCCTCCAGCACCTCCTGCCCCTCAACAAGCCCCATAAAAATAAGTGCAAAAACCACCCCCAACTGTGCTGCAAAACCCCATTCCACACCAAGGAGTGATGACCACCCAACAGGACATGCAACCTACCCCACCACAATTGGGACAATATCTCAATCCAAGCAATCCCGTAGATCACACTATCCTCCTCACTAGTGAGGAAGAAGTCCTTCTACAAACACATAGTTGTCAATATAGTGCACCCTCTGAGTCTCCTCCCATTTTCCCAGAAATAATCCCAGCACCAATGGGACCCCCTTTGATGATCCCTTTCCCTAACATGGAAACACCTCTTCGCATCCCTCGCATCCCATTGCACAGGAATATCCACAACTCTCAGGCTAGGGCGACTCATAATTACAGTTTGGTTGATGACTTGGCACAATCCCTAGCTACCATGTCAGTCTCAGAAGTACTTCAAATGTGTCCCACTCAGCGGAAGTCATTACTTTTCGCCTTGGGGGTAGTCGACCCTACGGATACTCAACTCATCACATTTGATCTCAACAACAGAGAACCTCGCCTCCCCACTCTCATCGCTTTTCAAATCCCCGTTAAAGTTCAAAACATTACAGTTCATCGGTGCAACAATGATGAAGGTGCGTCCACATGCATCATGTCCAAGTCTATATGGTAGAAACTTGGTTCCCCCGAACTCATACCATCTACCATTACCTTAAGAGCTTATGACAGACGACCATCTTCTCCCGAAGGTCTCTTCCAAAATGTCCCTATAGAACTCGGGGGCAAGACCATTCTCATTCACATTGAAGTTATCGATACCCCACTCGATTACAATATCTTGTTCGGTCGTAGCTACATGTACCCTATGAAGGCAGTTTCCTCTTCCATATTTCAAACCATGATGTTCCCCCATAATGGGAATATCGTTACCATTTATCAAGTTTCACATTATGAGACTAACCCTTTTGCCAACATCGATAACATTCTCCTTTTCGTCCACACTAATCCTGAGGCATACCCACTCATCTAGATGGGGCCCAAAACTTTCAAATACCCATCCTTGTTAGGAACTTACCATGGTGCACCACTTCTCATTCATCCTTCCAATCATGTATGTGTTGTCTCATCCAAAGGAATTGACATTGAGGATACCCTTCCTCCCAGTGAGGCTTCTCTTATATCTAACGTCCCACTAGTCACAAAGCTCCTCCCTCAAGAATCTCCTGCGAACTTGTCGACTCCACTAGTTCATGATTTCACCTCACCCAAGGCCATATCCCAGTTTGGGAGACAGTTCCCCAAGCCATTACTCAAATCCCCTTCTTTTACCCTCCATTAGGCATACAATTTCCAAGTATCCGCAATGCTTACCCTTCCCAATATGGTTTTGGAAATTCCAGTATGGTATCTATATCCACCCGCCATGGTCCCTCAACCATCCCTCCGTCCTTAAACCGAAGGAATTCTGATGTAGATTCTAGTACCTACTCCCACAACACCCCCAACATCACCACTCACTACCACCGCTACTACAACTGTGGGCAGACATAAAAATAAAGAGCCCATCACTCCCCTACCCCCACGTGTCCAACCTCCTTGTGCACTATGTGAGAAATATGGACACCCAACCAACAAATGTCCATCTCTACCCAAGTTATGTAACCTAATTCAACTCAATCAAACACCATCACCATTCGTCACTTCATCAAGTACTGTTGCTACCTCCCCTAACATAAGTAACAAAGAACTGCGAACCAAATTCGCTTGCGCCATATGTTCAGAATATGGCCATTATACACACCATTTCCCAGTGCTACCTCAATTCCGATAGACATTAATAGCAGTATGCCAGAGCTTCCAGCACAAACCCAATCCATCTACATCATCCTCACCAAACGTCACTGACATCCATTATGTCATTACTTCAATCAATGAATGTATGAGATGCCCTTTCTCTCTCTGCGAATCCTTAGACATTTCACATATCAATGTCCTATGATCATTGAATACATGCAATGCCAAGTGACCCTAATTCAAACTCATGCACCCCCTATAGAATCGATGATTAACCCTACCCCATCACCAGCAATTCTTCATATTATTTCTCCTGAGCTAGAAGCACTCCCTACTCCTCCATGGTTCTTGGGTGACTTATACGAGGATTTACCCCCAAATCCCCCCAATTTCCCCATTCATTTCCCCAGGACAATTTTACGCCCAACTACCATTTATAAACCTCAGTATCTCGATATTTGGTTTATGTCGAGCAAACCATCACAATCTCAATGTGTCATTCCCCCTTCTTCATCACCAGAAGACAACCACACGGTGATAGTCACTAATATCACTCTTTTAGATCCCTTGTATTCCCAACAATTTCACTATGATGAGGAAATACTCAAGGAATTAACCACCCCCAACTACCCATGGGATGCGCTACAACACAGAGCACTCTTCCTTTCACATGAAGCCTTCACGCCTCCTAACCAATTCCCCATATACGCAGTCGAAACCATGGATTTTATCCCATCAGGGCATATCAACTAGTTCAACCCTATCCCTGCCCCTGATTCTTTTGAAGAAGGAAATATGTCCAACATTTCCCCTACCATCAAAATCGATATTTCCACAAAAAATGGAGTCGTTGAGGAAATCACCATTGGTGCTACATGCACTCCTGAAGAAATCACCACCTACAAAGCCCTCATTCAATAATACTGGGATATTTTTGCCTGGTCATACACAAAGATGCCTGGCTTTGATCCCTCTATTGTCGAAAATTGCATAGACACCTGGCCTGATGTCACACTGGTTCGCCAAAAACAACGACCGCTACACCCATCCAAAGCAGTGACCATCAAAGCTAAGATTGACAAATTATGCGTTGATGGGTTCATCTACCCCATCGCTTATGCCTCACGGGTCTCCAACCCTGTCCCCGTTAACAAAAAACAGGGCACCATTTGTGTATGTACGAACTTTCACGATCTCAATCACTCCTATCCCAAAGACAACTTTCCAACGCCTTTCATCGATCAAATTATCGATGACTGTGTAGGCCATGAGGCTTTATCCTTCATGGACGGTTTCTCTGGCTATAACCAAATCCAAATCCATCTGGCCGATCAATACAAGACCACATTTACCACCCCTTGAGGTACTTTTTCATATCGTGTCATGTCTTTTGGCCTAAAAAATGCTGGCACAACTTTCTAATGGGCCATGACATACATTTTCCATGATATGGTTCATATCATCCTTGCATACTTGGATGACCTCACAAATCGATCATAAAAACACACTCAGCATCTTGATGATTTACGAATCATCTTCCAAAGGTGTCGTCAGTACAACATCTGCTTGAACCCCCTCAAGTGCATGTTTTGCATCACTGTCAGGCGCCTCCTTAGGTTCATCGTTTCCCAAAGAGGTATTACCGTGGATCCCCTCAAAGTCCAGGCCATCACAGAAATTACACCCCCTCAAAATTTACACCAACTCCAGAGCCTACAAGGAAAAGATAACTTTTTACGGTAATTTGTCCCAGACTATGCCACTCGAGCACACAGTTTCCTTTTCTTACTATTCCATGAAATCCCATTCCACTAGGATAAACATGCCCAAAATGATTTCGATGATCTTAAAATGTCACTCTCCAATGCCCCTTTAATTAGTTCATCCGACTATAATCGCGACTATATCCTCTACATATCAGCCTCAATCGTCTCAGTAGAAGGAGTTCTCGTTCAAATAGGAGATGATGGTCATGAGCATGTCATTTACTACATTAGTAAAAACCTCTCAGGACCACCCTTGAAATACAATCATGAAGAGAAACTAGCCCTTGCAGTTGTCCTCGCAGTCCAGAAACTGCGCCATTACATTCTTCTTCACATAACCAAAGTCATAGCAGATTCCAACCCCATGCAATACTTTCTTAGTCATCATCAAATTAATGGTAAATTTTCCCGATGTATCGTTATCCTTCAGGAGTACGATCTCAAATTTTCAACACCCAAGAGAAAGAAATCTCTCATCCTCGTTGAACTTGTCACAACCTTCCCCTCTGATACTACCAGTTCCCCCGTCAATACTGACCTCCCCGATGAACATCTCTTTTACATCACTTTATATGATCCTTGGTACGACGACCTCCTTGAGTACCTCTAAAACCAAAAGTTCGGTAACCACCTCTCACGAGATGATCGTCGATGTATTCTCCATCAGGCCCCCCGCTATCTCCTCATCAGAGATATATTATATCGGTGAGGGGTCGACACCATACTCTGTCGATGCTTGACTATTGACGAGGTTGATAGAGTCTTGAACAACTGCCACAATGGTGCTTGCGGGGGCCACCTCTCTGGGATGTCCACCCCTCATAAAATCATCTACGTAGGTTACTTTTGGCCTAAATTATTTCACGATTGCATTCATGTCATGAAGCGATGTGATAAATGCTAGATTTATGCCAACAAAGCACGAGAACCACCTGCTCTTCTACACCCAGTCATTACTGCAGGCCCCTTTTGTAAATGTGGTGTTGACTTCATGACTTGCAACCCTCCATCCAACAATGGACACAAATACATCATTGTCGTAGTCGATTACTTCACAAAGTGGGTTGAACCCATGCCTACCTTCAACAACACCGCTGACATCGTAGCACATTTTTTCTTTAACCATGTCATATCCCGCTTTGGAGTACCACTCCAACTAGTCTCTGATCACGGGAAACATTTAGAGAATGAGATTTTCGTCGAACTCTCATCCAGTTTAGGATTCTCCCATGAGTTCTCATCACCATACTACACTCAGTCCAACAGACAGATCAAAGCAGTTAACAAGGTCCTCAAGACCATGTTGCAACGCACGGTTAACAAACATAAGACCAATTGGCATCATATGTTATTTTCCATGCTATGGCCTTATCATACAGCCATGAAAACCGCCACTAGTTTCACACCATTTCATCTAGTCCATGGGGTCGATGCCACTCTTCCTATTGAGTGTGAAATTCCCACCTTACGCACCGCAATTGAGATATTACCCAACATTGCTCCAATGGAGCAGTGTTTGTTGAACTTAGAGTCCCTGGATGAATATCATCGATCTTCATTACAGACCAATGAGGCAGCCAAAAAATGGTCAAAAGACACCTTTGTTCATTATGTCAACCTTCTCGCATTTCACGAAGGCGACCTCATCCTTGCTTATGATATCGCTCATGATACCCTCGACCATGGAAAATTCGAGTCACTATGGCATGGCTCTTACATTATCCAACATTGCCTCACTAAAGGCGCATACATCCAGGCTTCCCTTGAGGGCCTCTCTCTCAAAGAAACCATCAACAGGTTGTACTTAAAGAAATTTTATGCCTGAGTGTAGCCATTCTACACTAGGTTATTTCTTTTGTAGTGTTTTTAATTTTTTTTTTCCATACCTCACGTCTAAACTATAATTTGTGTTATTGACAGATGCCTCCTCCATCAACCTACCACATCGGTTACGCCGACAGGGCCAACCTTTGGACACAGAATCTCACTTCAGCTTTTTGGGCCCTCTATTCCCCTTCACATGAACTGCTCCACTCCAACGACATATGTTTGGGCTTAGCAACCAACAACCAAGCTGAGTACACTGTCATTATTGGTCTCATTGCCAATGCTAGCCATCATCGTATTCGTCACCTTAGCATCTTACTAGACTCCCAACTGGTCATCCTCCAGCTCAACAATGCAAGATACCAGATATATAAAATATGCAGAACATAATTGAAATGCTAGAAATGACAGAATAACAGTAAAATATCCAACATAATCTTCACAATACATAGAAATGATATACGAAATAGCAATAGAAACAACACTTTGATTCAGATATCAATGTTCACAGGCCTCTTCGAGGGGGAAACCTCCAGTCGAGCAGCACTCTGTTACAATAATATCCCAGCTAGGGTTCACATACCCTCGCCCCTTATTTATACTAAATATGTCTATTAAGAGAAGTATCTAGAGGAATATCCTTCTAGAAGAGGAAGATTCTATTAGGTCTTCTTACATCCGCTTTATTCTATTTTGTTGAAAGGTATTATTAATATTGAACTTTATTACATCCAAATACATTGATCTACCTATGTACGGGTTAGGACCTTAACATGTCCGCCCCCTTAAAAACAACCTTGTCCTCAAGGCTTGAGATGTGGAAACTTCTACAGAATGGTAGTTGGTTCCCAAGTGGCATCTGCTGGAGTCATATCTTTCCACTGTACTAGCACTTCCTTGATGGTTCTCTGACGCAGGCGACGCTCACGCTGGTCCAAAACTGCTTCTGGTTGTAGCCAAATGGATCCTTCTTCAACTAACTCTGGAAGGTTGGTTTGAATTTGGCACCTAGTTCTAATCACCTTCTTCAAGCATGAAACATGAAAAACAAGATGTAGCTTCGACTAACTGGGCAGAGCTAACTGATATGTGACTTGTCCCACACGCTTGAGAACTATGTAAGGGAAATAAAATTTGGGTGCTAGCTTCTAACATTGCTCTGCCTTGAGGGAAGTTTTCTTATATGGTTGCAGTCTCAGAAACACCTGATCCCCTTCGGAAAATTGACGTTTAGAGTGAGCTTGATCTGCTTGCTGCTTCATTCTATTATGGGCCATGACCAAGTTATCTTTAAGGGTATGAAGGATATCCTCTTGGACTTTAAGTGTTTGGTCAACCGCCTGGACCTTCGAGGTACCTGGTAAGTATGAGAGAACTGATGGTGGCTTCTGTCCATACACTTCTTCAAAAAGAGTCATGCGAGTGGTTGTATGGTATGTAGTGTTGTACCACCATTTGGCGAGGGATAACCATTGAGCCCACTGGTGTTGTTTTTCAGAGGCAAAGCACCTCAGATATGTTTCCAAACACTTCTTGACGACTTCCGTTTGACCATCTGTCTAGGGATGATAAGATGAGTTGAGATGCAATTGGGTACCTTGTAGCTTGAACATTTCTTGCCAAAAGTTGATTGTGAAAGTTGGGTCTTGATTAGAAACAATAGAGTTGGGCAGGCCATGAAGCTTGAAGACTTGATCCATGAAAGTTTGAGCCATTGTGGATATAGTAAATGGGTGGTGAAGAGCACAAAAATGAGCATACTTGGAAAGGTGATCAACCACCACCATTATGACTGATTTATTCCCTGATTTGGGTAAGCCTGTAATAAATTCCATAGAGATATCCTTCCAAATAGCAGGGGGAATCGGAAGTGGTTGGAGGGTGCCTGGAGATTTGACTGTTTCTCCCTTGTTGCGTTGACATACCTCACATTCAGCCACAAACTTACGGATGTCCTGTTTCATACCCTCCCAGAAAAAAGAACGTTTGACTCGGTCATATGTTTTGGTGAACCCT
>ML780311.1:1067659-1114078 GCA_009831015.1 Picea engelmannii | reverse complement strand
GAAATGACAGAATAACAGTAAAATATCCAGCATAATCTTCACAATACACAGAAATGATATACGAAATAGCAACAGAAACAACACTTTGATTCAAATAGCAATGTTCACAGGCCTCTTCGAGGGGGCAACCTCCAGTCGAGCAGTGCTCTGTTACAATAATCTCCCAGCTAGGGTTCACATACCCTCGCCCCTTATTTATACTAAATATGTCTATTAAGAGAAGCATCTAGAGGAAGATCCTTCTAGAAGTGGAAGCTTCTATTAGGTCTTCTTACATCCGATTTATTCTATTTTATTGAAAGGTCTTATTAATATTGACCTTTATTACATCCGAATACATTGATCTACCTATGTGCGGGTTAGGACCTTAACAAACAATGTGTACCATGTCCACGATCCTTGACTCTTTTGCAAATACCTGCAGGTTAGACTTTTATCTCAAAATTTTTATTTCAATACATTTACACATATTCCAAGACAATTTAATCAAATCACAAATAACATGGCTAACATTGTACTAGATTGGCATATATCACATCAAGACACCATTACACACACATAAACCATCAGAAGTTTGTCACAACATATAGATTAGACAACATAAACAACATTAAAAAAAAAATCCTCACACACATGTGAACATCACAAAGATCCCAAAATGTATATCCATATATATATATTGGTCAAATGTGCCATCAAAATGTTTACAAAAAATAGAATACGTCCTGTACAAAATCTGTAGGCTGATGATCCACCTCGGTACAAAACTGGTGTCACCACACCAAATGGGCTCACCATCCTATATAACATACAAAAATACATACAGAGACACTCATGGTGCCTCTAGAGCACCACCACCTAGCCCTCCCTTAGGAGGTGGTGCCCCACCCGCTATCGGTCCCTCCGGACCTGGAGGTAGCTGCCCAGTCATTGCAGCACCTACTACTACTGTTCTCTAAACCACGGTCTGCCACATCAACAGAACCCCCACACACTTCTCTAGGATGACCTTGTCCTGGATACTCAACCACATGCCCTCAGGCACTCCCTGTAGCACCGCTTCCAAGCGATGACAAATATCCTCAAACTCTCCCCTGGCCTCGACCAAAGGAGCATGTTATGGACTTGCACCAGGGTCATCAAAACGATGTCTCTTAGTCGCTCTCTCATCACCAACAGGTCTCTCCTCAGCATCCTCCTGTCGTCATCTCTCTCCTACCTGCGGCTCTCCCTGCAGAGGTCTCATCAGCGCTAGATGAGTCGATGCTCTAACCAACTCAACCTCGCACCCACAAGGTCCCAAATCTGCACATAAAAACAAACCAAGGATAACATCAACATCCATCTATACATAATACACATGCTATACTATCTAAAATATCAAAACATCAAAAAATCACATCATACCTCGGTGGTCGAACACCTCTCATGGAGGTAACACCATATTTGGATCATCCCAGAAGTCCACCCCACAGTACGAATACTATAGTATGATCTGCAACATTTTCTGCCACACCCGTGTAGCCTCGGCCATGAAAAAATGGCCACCCTCCCTACCCCTATGACGAATCAAGATCCTAGACCACCGATTCAGTCATGTCTCTCGCGCACTAGGTGTGCCCAATAACACTTTCGGGCGCAACATCGACACCCTCTCCAAAAACCATGTAGCCAGTATGGACCTAAAAGTGAACTCCCCTGAGTCCACAACCTGACACATGTCTAGTTTCCCTACCATCTTGGCATGCAACATCATACCCCAAGCAAAATGCTCTCCTGTTCTGGAAGTTCTGGCATACAACAGCCAATGTCTGCCGAAAGCGTGGCAATGCTGGGCAATGATGGGTGTAATGGACATACTCTGAACAGATAGCACAAGCGTATTTGGTCCTCAACCCTTTACTACTGGAAGGTTTGGTGGTAGTGGTGGGACTAGTAGTAGTGACGGGTGTTGTGGGAGGTTGATTGGGGGGGATCAAATTCCATAATTCAGGGAGTGATGGACAGTTGTTGGTTTGGTGGCCCTCTTTCTCACATAGTGCACAAGGTGGTGGGATGCGTGGAGGAAGTGGAGCGGTGGGATATTTCTTCTTTCTCCTGCCCCCAGCTGTAGCTAGGAGGTTAGTGAGTGGGGGGGGTGGTGGGGGTAAGGACGGGTATCGTCATGGGGAGGCCTTCCTTTGGGGGAAGGGATGGTTGAGGGACCATCTCTGGTGGGTGTAAATACCAAATTGGGATTGCTAACACCATATTAGGTAGTGTGAGCGTGGCGGCTACCTGAAAGGCTTCTATACCGGGTGGAGGGTAAAAGAAGGGAATTTGAGTGAGGGGTTGGGGAATTGTCTCCCAAATGGGACTATTCCCCTGAGGGGATGTGGATTCATGGACTATTGGGGTTGACGAGTGTGCAGGAGGCTCCGGCGGGAGTGGTTCTGCGACTATTGGGACGTCAGGAATGACTGAAGCCTCCTGAGGAGGAAGAGCATCCTTTGTGTGAGTTCCATTAGATGAGATGACGCATACTTGATTAGTAGGATGAAGGCGTGGTGGTGCTCCATGGTATGTCCCTAACAAGGATGGATCTTTGAAAATACCAGGACCTATTTGTATGAGTGGATATGTGTCTTGGTTTGTGTGGATGAGGGGAAGAATGTTATCGAGGTTGGCAAATGGTTTAGGCTCATAATGTGAGACTTGGTTAATGGTCACAATCTTCTCATTGTGGGGGAACATCATTGTCTGAAAGACAGAATATGCCACTGCCTTCATAGCATACATGTATCTACGACCGAACAGTATATTGTAATCGAGCGGAGCGTCGATAACTTCTATGTCAATGAGAATAGTTTTGCCCCCGAGTTCAATGGGGATGTTTTGGAAGAGCCCTTAAGGAGAGGATGGTCGTCCATCATAAGCTCGTAATGTGATGGCGGAGGGTATGAGTTCCGGGGAACCAAGTTTCTGCCATACTGTTTTGGACATAATGCACGTAGATGCACCTTCATCAATGATACACCGATGAACTGTGATGTTTCGTATTTTTACTGGTATTTGAAAAGTGATCAAGGCGGGAAGACGAGGTTCTCCACTGTCAAGATCAAAGGTGATGAGTCTAGTATCGATAGGGTTGACTACCCCCAAGTTGGAAAGTAGTGATTTCCGCTGCATAGGACAAGTCTGGAGGACTTCCAAGACTGACATGGCAGTCGGGGATTGCGCTAAGTCGTCTACCAAGCTATAGTTATGAGTTGCCCTAGCCTGTGGGTTGTGGACATTCCTGCATAAGGGGATACGTGGGATGCATAGTGGTGGTTCGGTGGAAGGGAGAGGGATCACCAACGGGGGTCCTGTTGGTGTAGGGGTTGTCTCTGGAGAGAGAGGAGTAGACTCAGCGGGTGCATGATACTGACGATTACGCGTTTGCAGAAGGATTTCTTCCTCACTGGTGAGGAGAATTGTACACTCTGCTGGATTATTGGGGTTGTGGTATTGTCCTACCTAAGGTGGGGGATGTTGTGTATCATGCTGGGTGTTTATCACACCTTGATGTGGAATAGGATTTTGCAACACGGTGGGAGGGGGTTTTTGCACATATTGTTGTGGTGCCTGCGGAGGGGCGGGTTGTGCAGGAGAATGGGGAAGACTACCCGAGTCTTTCAACTGTTTGAAATCAGCAATCTGGGGGCAATGGTGAGTGTAATGACCGAACTCACCACAAAGGGCACAAGGGAAGATGGTTTTAACATTATTTCTCCCTTGGCGTTTGTTATTATTTCCCCCTTGGGGGTTTTGGTTCCCTTGGTTCTGGTTGCCCCCAGTTGGTTGGTGTTGTGGGGGTTGATTCCTGCCTTGACCTGGGTTGTTGTTATTCCTGTTCCATCCTTTCTTCTTGGCATTGTTCGATGGATGAGTTGGGTTGGCTGTATTCAACTGTTCAAAACTTTGGTATTGTTGAGTAGCAGAAGGTTGGACAAAATTTACCCCCGCATGTGGATGTGGGGAAGCCATGGGTTGTGGAGGACCAGGAAATGGGAAGTATGGATTTTGGGGTAGTACTGATCCATAAGGTACATAGGAAGGCATAGTGCTTTCACTAGTACTATAAGCTGATGTTGAGGGAGTACCACTATTTGTGGGAATAGGTGGATGTATGGGAGGTGTCGGTGGTGGTCCACTAATGGTTGGAGGTATAGCAACAGGGTATGGCTATTGATAAGGAGGTGGGGGGTAATAAGGAGTGCCCCCATATGCTAGCATGTATTGAGGTGTTCCATACATTGGTGGTGGTTGGGGTTGTGGACCATGGTGTGTGGTGGCACCTATTAGTCCGTCTACTGAGTGAGACATCCCAGGTTTGTCTTGGCCAAATGGCACAGGTTTTGGAAGATCAGAAAGTACCGTGTATAAGTAACCTGACTGTGCGTAAATGAGGTCATACTATTGGGCCTTGCTGATGGCTTCCTCTTCCGATTGAGGGAAGGTGGAAGCTACAACCTTTCCAAGGAGAGAGATAAGTGATCTAAGAAACTAGTCGAGACATTGTTGCTTGGTGGTTTCTGCTTTAAAAAAACTACGTCGCCTACGCCACTCATGAATGTGGTCAGCGATGTGTGTGGCTGAGGTTTGTTTGAAGTTAGACAGTAGTTCTAGACCATTGTCGTGGCAGATGGGTAATTGGAAGAAGGTCAAGAATGCTTTGGCCAATGACTCAAAGGTCGCATGGGACCCTGATTTTTCTTCGACATACCATTTAGTCGATGGGCCAGTGAGTGTGCATTGAAATAATCGCAGTCTGATGGAATCATCCATAATGCTATTGGAAGAGCACCAAAGATGAAAGGTCATGACATGATTGGTAGGGTCATCCCCTACCTTTCCTTCAAATTTTTGTATATCTGAAGGGAGTTTTGTTGGCATTGCAGGCCATGTGGGATCATGAAATATAGGATCATTGGTGAGTTTGGTGAGATCCGGTATGTTGAGAGAGGCCAAATATGGCATCTGTAGTGGGGGGGGAGCGTTAGCTTTGGCCATAGTGTGTTGTGAACCTGACCCTTGATGGGGGCTAGGTGGGTTGGTGCTCCCTCCTTGAGAGGAAGTGGGTCCTCTGCTTCCGTGTAAAGGAGAGAGAGTGAACAGATGACCTTGGGAAGTTAACCCAAGTAATATAGAACCAAGCAAAGTTGATCCTAAGATAGTAGCACTCACAGGAGTGTGTGAAGGAGGTACCGATGAACAGGAACGACCAGATACCCCCCCTAAAATAGGAGGGAGGTTGAGCAAGCATCGTGAATGATGAGGGTTCTGTGGTTCCCCTATGATGTCAGACTAGCTGTGTGAATGTGTGCAAAAAGTGGTGAGAGAAATATAGAAACAAAAAGCCTTTGCGTTGAATGTTTACACAATATATATATATCCAAATCAAACTGTAATCAGATGTGCATCATACATAAAATGAGAAAGAAAGATATATGTGGGTAAGTGGGTTTTGTCCGTGTGGGGGAATCAAAAGAAAGTAAATGCTCGTGTCCTAGAAGACGTAATGTCCTTCCTCTCAAATAGCACCGGACCTTCCAATAGTACTCAACAGTGGGGTCTGAAGTCACCGGAAGAGAAACTAGTGAAGGATGAAATAATTGGTTATAATGAGGGGTAAAGGGGGCATATCCTGAAAGAGATGGCGATATTTCCAAATAGCCACACAAAATCCAATAAAGGTGCAATTGTAGCCCACAATCGCCACCTGGGTAGATGTCCTAAATTTGGTCACTAGGTACCTCGGTCAAAGTGCGACATTTAGATTTTCGGCCTAAGAAATGGGTCACAGGCTAGATCCCGTCCAATAGGTGGGTGCCTCAAGGGGGGACGCACAGAACAACCGGACCTCGGCCTTCAAACCTTCATGGGTATCTCCCTGCCTTATGGTGATTGGAACACTTGACTTGGAGGATTTTCAGTTCCCTATTTGACAACCTCTTTGTTTTGACAATGTGAGAACCAGATAATGGGGACTTATTTGGATGCCTATCACCGAAATCCTACCTAGACTAAAAAATTTCTTTTTTCACCTCCTGTGGAGGAAAACTTAGTGAGTTTTTAGAAAGATTTTAGATGTAGTTTTTTTGGGAGGTTGGGGGTGCAAACCAACCTCGTTGATTAAAAATGGGAGTGGATAGTCTTGTCAAGAAAATATGGGGTATTTTCGGAATCCCTTTGGAGGAAACTTACTTTTGACCTCCACGTTTCAAGAAGAAGCTATGTGAGTGACAAGTGACTTTTGTGTGTGAGTGAAAGTGTGCCAATTTTTAGTGAATTAGATGCCACCTTGCTGCATGTGGACTTTGCTTGGTCCTTACAAGAGTTTGATTACCTAATTAACTAAGTGCCTTTGGTACAACCTTGCGTAATTCAAAATCCCTAGGAAGCTAGCATGTGGACATGTGGGTCCATTAATATCCTTTAACTCCCTATTGTGATGTAATCTAGAAAAATCTTGAAACTATCCTAGATTGAACATGTGGGCATGTATGGGCCCGTTACAAACCTTTAAACTTTCCTAGTGTTTTGATCTAAGAAAGAAAAATTTCAAACACTATCCTATCTTTGTAGCATGTGGGCATGTATGGGCCCATTACAATATTTATGTGTTTGAAAACGAAAACTAAGAGGGGTCCCAAGAAGGGTTGTTGTCCTCTCCTAAAGGTTTTAAACTTTGTTAAGGGAGATGAAATTGCTTTCACAATATTTTTCTGATTCTCAAGGTCGCTTGAAGGCACGAGAGAAGAGCATACTAAGCGATTGTAATTCAACTTCTAGTCCCAATGTAAGTTAGATGTGATTAAAAATGTTTTTCACCGTAGATTGTAAGTCAACACTAGCCATCCATGTGGAAAAAAGAAAATAAGGGAAATTGATTTTTATCCTCCTAAGTGCCTATGTGTGCTTGACTAACCCCTTTATATGATGAGGGGACTAAGTGTGGTGCAGTTTTTAGAGCATGCTTGACATCAATTTTAATAAGGAAAATAGCCTCCCCACATCCCAACAACTTACAATGTGAAATGTTGCTTAGATGCGCGGCCCCTAGTGCAGATAGAGGCGCACAGAGCGCTGACGCGCGAACAAAGATAGGTCTGAAATTGCATCCATGCAGAGAAAGGTTGTTAGCTAAGCACATGCGCACATGATGCGTGTCTGTGGGGTGGAATACCCATGCACCTATGAAAAACGACCGAGAAAGAAAAATCCGGATGGATTTCTCTCAATTCTCCTTTGAATTGAATGGTTGGCAGGTCGGCCTAGGCCGGTTTGTGCACCTGCAAGTTAATCAAACTAAAATAAGAGAAAAATAAACCCAAATTATGGAGGAATTTGATACCTTGTCCCCAGTGGAGTCGCCAATCTGTTGCACCCTTTCCATCACCTTGGTGAGAAAATAAGAGGTGCTTTCATGCCCAGTTGGGTCTTGCTGAGCAGGACAGCTGTAGAGGAAAGAGTTAGAGAAAGAAAAACAAAACTATAAGCAAGAATTAAACTAATATAAACCAAAATCATAAGCATAGGGACATAGAGATAACAAAAACAAAAAGACCCATGTCACCAATATTTTTAAGCTGATCTATTGATGAAATCAAAGCACCAAGAAGAAAGGGGACTATGAGTCCCTTCTTCCTCCAAGGGAAGGCTCTTGGACCCTCACAAGCTTGCTCTCCTTACAACAAGAAAAATGAAAATGGTGGTGAAAGAACTCCTTGAAAATACACTCAATGGAGAGGTGGATTGCTCAATGAAATGGTGCCAATGTGTTCTTGTCAAGGATGGAGTCCTTAAAACAATCTAGGCAACATAACATTACTTTGAATTCCTTGAGAAAATGAGGTGCATTCATGGATTTTTATAGCATTACATTGGGTTATTGTGTAACTCCTTTGTAGTGTGAAAAGAGGCCATTTAGGGAATTATTAGGTCTTTGACCAACCCACCATTCAGATCTAGCCTGGATTTGGAGGTCAAATCATCTTGGGAGCTGAACCATAAGTGGTTGGGAGGCCGACCATATTCATAAATGCATTGTTTAGCAGGTGCAGAGCTTTTTGCGCTAATAGTCGCGCATCGTGCGCATATGCGCGCACTCTATGTTCCTGTTCCACGCATGTGCGCGCGCGCCCAACTTTTGTAAAGAGATCTTCAATTTGTCACTACTTTATATAGTTTTTTCTCTTTTCTAAATGTTGTGAGATTAATTCAGGGCCATGAATGACTTCATTACTGCTTTGACGATGCTAAGTTCTTGTAACCATGTGCGAACAAAATTTCAGTGATAACACCCATATACCCTCACAACCATCACTGCCACACAACGATGAACCAGGGCATCCATAGCCCTGATACTCACCATGATGCTTGACATAAATTCCTCCCTTGTATAGTACCTCCGACCTAAGGAATAAAACTGTCCATCCCCAGGTAATACAGGATCTGTCAGTAAGGTCATTCCTTGAAAAGGGAGCCCAGTCATAAAATATACATCCTCCACCATAGTGAAGGCCAACTGCTCACCCCACACCATAAAATAATGTAGATCTGGACTCCACATCCGAATCAAGAACTACAGGAGGTACTCCTGGGCCTGTACCAAGGGGCACTCAAAGAACTTTAGTAGCCCACAAGCTGCCAAAGTATCACGAAGCACAGAATCCTCATTGGTCACAACCTCCCTAAGCTATGACCAATCTCTCTCTCTCCAGTGAACTGGCATCGTCCAAATGATCACCTACAACCACATAATTTAGTTCTCGATCAGCCATCTAAAAAATAAACACATTAACATCTCCAAAAAGATAAGTTTTTCACCCGTCAGCTTTGCCTCCAAAGCGTGACTGTTTAACCCCACAGGCGTGCACACATGCATGCCTGTTCATCCCATAGGTGAATGCACATGCATGCCAGTGGCCATACAGAGGCGCCTTCATGTGCCTCTGTCACATATACATGCATGCATCATAGTGCACCTGTTCACTACACAACTGCGCATGCATGCACAGTTGTTTATCTTACAGGCGCGCATACCATGCACGCCTATTTCCCCCATTAAGGCACCCCCACATGCAAATATCTGCATTACAATAATTCACCCATGTGCATATATTTCTCTATCTCCCATGCACTGGGGGGCCCACACCCACAAAACCCCCTGTATGGCCCTCCGTACAAGCCCTGCCCAAAAATAGATACCCTAATTTTATGTAAGACGATAAGACAACTAACCTAAAGATCGTTGGTCCTGAATCAACTACCTCGTTCTCCCAGAATCTCCAAATCTAGACTGAATATCTCTCGTCCAATCACTCTAAAAGTAGGTACAAATGAGGTGGCAGTGTGGGCCCTACAACTATATATAATACTTTTTTCCAAACTTCCAGACTCCATTCCGGGAGTTCTGAATGCCCGTTTTTCGATCCATCTTCATCCACGGGATCAACATCTCATCCACTACACCATTCCATTCCCTGGGCCAATTTCCATTCTTATCCCCCGAGCAACATTTTTTCTCATATTACGCTCAGTTACACATGATTACATTATTAAATAACTACTCTATGATCTTTCTCTTCAGATATCGTTCACGTTGGGTATTCGTTTTTCATGTGTGTAGGTACTTATTCATCATATCTCAGCAGTCTCCCTTCAAGTATATTATCGACACTGGCATGTAGTCTTTCCCTCTGAATATCACAATGCATTTTCCAGTTACACCCTCCAATCTTTGCCTTTAGGATCCCTACATCCGGATCTGCAGTACTAGTACCCCCATTGCATTTTGGTATTGTCACCCGATAGCACTCTCACCCACATGATTTGTCTCATTTATAGTCCCCCTTGGCACTTTGACACTCATGTCATTTTCACCCTTTAGGGATGGGAGTCCCAATAGTCTTACATCATGTCACGAATCAGCCACATACTCCTTCTCATTTTTCTAGCCTACCCAATGGACTTCCAGGGCAGTTCCTCATGGTTTTATTTTGACTGCACTCCCGCAACACCATTTACCATCCATTTCATCCACCGCTGGTTTTCCCATCTTCAGATTTCCCTCCATACATTTCCCTACTACAGAAACCCGCCTATGGGACCCCAACCCTCCACTTGTTTTTTAACCAAATTGTGCCATCCTTACACCAAGCCATATTACACTGGGGCACCCATTTCTATATCTACATTATTATCCCCACTGATTTTTTAATTCTTTTTGTAATTAAGCCGTTGTTTCCATCATTTTACATAGCTTTTTGTCGTCACCTTTTGTGACCTTCTTGGAAAATGCAACCCATGTCACCCTTGGTTGGGGAATTCCTTATCACCTACTCCTATTGACATCGTTCATAAACTCCAAGTATCCCACAGGCCACCTACCTCTGCTCTCTGAGTTTGTTCACTTTGTCCCGCCTCTAGCACAACTTATCCCACGTCTCGTTGTCCCCCCGACACTTGACCTAGTTGAATGGTTGAAGCCACTTATACTTCGCATATATCCCCAACCAAGGGCAGTCTTGAGTCTCCATGCATATTGACTTCGTCCATGTACCTCCTCAGTTCCTGAACTCACCTAGTGGATTTCATGAAGCCCTTTGCTTCTTGGAGTCATGTCTCCCTTTTTGTCGACATCAACATAGTTTCCAGAAGGGTGATAGTATCTTGACTTTCATTACCTTTACAATGAGGAGTCTCAGACGAAACAGGGAGTACCGTCATTGCTCTCTGCTATTTTTGACCCCCATAACATTCAACTTCAACACTTTCTCATGTTATGGTGGGTCTTACTTTGCAACTATTGCAATGGTTTTTTATATTTTCCGAAGACCTATGAACTTTTTTGGGCTATCAATGCCCACAGAATCTATGATACTTCTTACAAGTGTCATTGCCTACTGTTCAGAGTATTTATCCTCATCAGAATTGTCCTCTGCCTTTATCAAACCCTCCCCAAAGGGTGCTGCAGTTGTCTACATCAACAACACAGTTTTAGTTACTGTACAAAACCCTTTTTTGAGTTACATGACACGAGCATGGGGCATGCCTGCCTCGTTTGTACACAATTTATTTTCCACACTTTGTGAAAGGTTGGGTCCTACAGGTTCCCTTCTCCCTCCAACAGGTCACTCTTGACACTCTCATTATCGCTCTTTCTTACAATGGTACTCTCAGTAGAAGAAACATTGATGAATTTTGGCTATATGTATGCTCCTAACCTCATCCATCAGGGGGCATCTGTTATCACTAAAATTTCATCCACAAATGGTTACAGGAATCCAGCATCTTCAAACAACTATTAGTTCACCCATGGACCAAAAATTACCAAAAAGAATTTCCAAAAGGTCCAAAACTATACAACTAGTTATAAAAGTAAGATGCGCAATGACTACACAGGGAACGCGTGCACATGTGCCATCAAGAAACAAAGGAAAAGTGCACATGCACACGATGGACAAATATGGATGCTAAAAGCTACGCAAACCTAAGAATGATGCATTTATGATGTTGGTCGGCCTCCCACCCACTTCTAGTTCAGCTTCCAATTCGATTTGACATCCAAATCTCAGCTGGATCTAGCTGGGTGGCTGGTCAAAGACCTAAAGGTGCGCTAAACAACCCCTTTTCACACTAAAGGCTGGTTGCACAATACCTCAAAGTGGTGCTATAAAACAAGGCCATGGGTGCACTACATTTTCAAGGAATTCATTTGTAAGGTTATGTTGTTGCTATTCTCTTGGGGAATCCTCTTTTCTCATCAAGAGAATACTAGCACCATTCCATTTGGGCAATCCACATCACCTCTTGAGTGGGTTAGCTTGGTATTCTTTCACCATTTCTTTCAAGTTTTCAGGTTGTAAGAAGAGCTCAATCTTGGGGGTCCAAGAGCCCTACCTTGGAGGAAGAAGGGACCCAAAGTCCCCTTTCTCTTTGGTTTTTTATTTTCAATAATACAATCCTTTCCATTGGTGACATGAGTCTTGTTTGTTTCTTGTTCTTATGTCCTTATGCACAATAGTTTAATTGCTTTTCCTTTCCTAGTTTAATTCTTAGCTTAGTCTTTTATGTTTATTCTTCTAACCCTTTCCTTTAATGTTGTCTTGCTTAGATAACCTAACTAAGCTTGTAAGCACCTCTGTTTTTCTCATTTAGGTGAGAAAAGAGGCGCAACAAAAATGGTGGGGGAAGCAATGACTGGTCAATTGCCTCCTTGATCTGGAGGGCCCCCAACTGGTGGGGCGCCTCCAACTAATAGAGGACCTGGGGGGGAGCTCTGGGGGAACCTTGAGTGCTGCTTTTGTATGTATATGGGTTTATGGGCCAAGTTTTATATAAGGTATGGGATAACTATTTTTTTACTCATAGGGGTGAGGGGGACTCAGGATCCTATGGGCGATTGTATATGTATATTTTTTGTAAAACATTGGGGACCTTCATGATATATATATGATGGATATATTTTGGATCATTCATGTCTTTATGATTTATGTTTTTATGTATGATGTCTATTCTATGTGTTTTGATAGATGTGTGATGCTACGTATATGATGTTGTTTTTAATGTGATAAATTCCAATATAATACTAGGTTAGCCATGTGATCTACTACTTGATTGAGTTGTCTTGGAATATGTGTAAATGTGATGGAATCAAAGTTGAAAGATAACAGTCTAACTTGTAGGTATTTGCAAAAGAGGAAAGGATCGTGAACATGATATACATTGTTGAGTTGCATGACAACAAGATGGGAATCTAATAGAATGCTAAGGTGAAGAATGTGGTAGTGACTGGCCTCGACGAGGAGACGAATTAAGAAATCATATTCATCTTGGTTTTTGGTGGCGAGACCAAACATATGTGTTGGCACAGGGGAAGACCCAGGGTTCAACATGTTATCACCAGAAGTCACCCCTGGATTGCGACAAAGGTAAACCTAATACCCATAATATTTTATGTCACAAATTGGTTTTAAAGGGTCAAATGGGCGCAGTATCAAGAAAATATCATCTTAACTCAGAAATCTAGGCTAATATGCATGAGTAGTTGAGGTCTTAGTTTAACTTCAGATAGTAAGTTGTAGTAAGGGTGAGTAGTAGGAATACTTCGTCGAGAAAATATAGAGGTCTGCCAAGGACATCAAGTCTTTCAGAAACCCATGGAGGAACAACTTAAACAAAAGGAATTCTTGAAATTAAATCTCAAATAAACTGAAAGGAACTATAACAATACTATAATCAAACTTTCATCATAATGCAGTCAAAATAATTCAAGTGAATCAGTCAATCATGAACTCTTTCAGCCTCAGAGGAAAACAAGAGGGAGTAAGGAAGTTGACTTTCATTAAACAAGAGGTCTCAAATGCATATACATAACCAAATAACCAGAGAGTTCATTAAAAATTTACAATTCGGGAGCTTTGCTCTACCATCGAGCCTTACAAAAATGGAAAAAATGCCTACATATACTTGGAACTAGCTCCCTATACAAGCACTCTGGTCACTGTATCCAAGGATTGGCATCTGTATCTTCCTCTGTCAGGCCTCACTTTCATTCTTCTGTCAGAGGTGATCTCATATCAATATGGGCTTGCAAGAGAAACGACTTGTAGGGGTACCACAAGCTGACAACTCTATTTTCCATGGTTGGCTCCTCCATTCGTTTTATTTACAGGATGAAATGAGGTTTCAACTACCTCCCCCATTTCCATTAACTAATTGCAGTAGGATCGGGATGGATCCCTAACACCCATGAATGTTTAGGTGGGAATGCAACTTCTTTGAGTGAATCTTCTTGGCTCGAGGCCATGTAGTTCTTTCTCTCCAATAAATTCGGACGCTCCAAACTTTGCACAGCTCCTTTCCATCACCCCATGTGACTGTGGACCATGACCTTAGGCTTAAAGAATTGGAATTTTAGGACTTTTCATATCGAGAGTTCTCACTCCCCTTGATTCACAGCATCGCGATGTCTGAAATCGCAAAATGGTCAAATTCAGATCGACGGTTAGATCTTCTCTGAAATTGACAACCAAGATTTCTTCCCAAAATACCCCACGTCACCAGATCCATGAAACAAGTGCTAATATTCTTCCTGTACCTTCACACCATAGGCCATGATCTATGAGCATGGGACTAAACTTTGAGTGCTTCACGATTTTGTGTGTCGGGAGTTTTCACTGTGCTCCATGCTCAAAAACTTGAGTCGTGAAATCACGACGCTCGGATCAGCTGACACACACCCCTCTTTGATCAGACAACTCTGATCATTTCACTATTTCATGCTTCATGAGTCCTCATGAATTGGCCCCTTGACTGCTCCATTCCCCAAAATCACGAAATGATTAATTGTGTGCCACGCGTCCTGCTGAGAAGGATGACTCAAATCATTTCACGATTTCACATTTTGTGAGTTTTAAAACTTTATTCCTTGATTGCTCCACCTCACAAAATAATGAAATGGAAATTGCACGCCATGTGTTTCCTTGGTTGGATGGCCCAGATATTCTACGCGCCTTTCTCAAATTCAAAATTCCTAAAGTGGCACTCTCCCTAGTCCCGATACATGCATGCCTTAGCAGAACGTGCCCCAACTTTGGTTGAAACACATTTTTGGGGTTTTTTAAGCCCCCCTTCTTCGCACTTGTTCATCTAAGGACCAAAACTGAAGGGAAAACACTCCCCTGCAAGAATATGTGCTAACATTATACTCCACGGGGGATAGATTCCTCCCTGCGAGGCTCTAAGATATCCTTTTGCAATTCCATTTTCCTTTTGTTGGGCTATGGAGTCGAGCCCCAAAACATCCTACTGAAAAATATTGGCCAATAAGTAAAACAAAACAAAACACACATGCTCCAAGGATCTTATTTATGTATAGTCCTAATCTAATTGATTTTAATACATGGTGCTAGGTGAAAGAAAATTTCCACCATAGTCAATCAAGTAACTTCCTAAATGGAAGCTCCTTTACTCTATCGATGATCACTAGCAGTTGATGCAACCATGATAGTATATTGGTTACACCCTTCAACTCCCTTTAAAAGGATGGAATTGAGATGAAATAGGGTGGCTCCAAGATATGAAGGAAATTCCACTCTATATACTCGTTGAAAGGCTCATAGACTGAGTGGAAAAAGCTGGAAAATGGGTAGAAGAAAACCTGCTCAACTCCACAGCTGCTCATGCAGAGATGAATATTATTGGAGGGAATATGTGGATGAGAAACCGATACAGGCTAACTTATCTCATGTGAAGGCTTCTAACCTACCGGCTCTAGACAGGGGAAAAACTTCCCCTTCTGCTGCTCCTCTAGCTCTTCCGATTCTTCTTCTTAGCTCTCCCAAGGGTCAGAATCATAATCATAATAGACAAGACCTGAGGGGAAACTCTTCTCTTCATCATGATTCTTAGGATGGATAATTTCCTCATGAAAATATTCACTAATGTATAGAGGCCAGGGCTTGACTAAATGCTCTTGGAAATCCTACACATCCGGCTCATATTCTGACTCGTAGCTGTCATATACAGGCTGGGTGCTCCTCTGGTCAGAAAAATGTAATGTGGGGCTTTGTTTCTCTTCATATGAATAATTATTGAAGTTATGGAAAACAAGCATCTTAGGATCAGAAGCAAGGCCTCTACAACTATGAAATATTCAATACTATCATCATCAGTAGGGTTGTCAAGAACATCCTCTTCAAGAGTTGGGAAATCCTCTGTTCTTTTTCTAGATTCCAACCTTTCTGGTTTGGAAGAGAGAGATTTAATAATCTCCATTACTTCACCCATAACATCTTCTTCTTCATGGTCATTACCCTTACAACTTGCGTAATAAGCAACTATATCTTGAAAACAGTCATTGTATCCCTCACAACAGCTATGAAAAATTAACTCATAGGGATAAAACTTTTGACAATGAGCATTGAAAGATGCATGAAAATTCCCCAAGGAGGAGATTCTAGCAGGGAGTAAAGAATGATACCACTCATGAGAATCCCCTGCTAACGAGAAAAATAACATCTTCATCAATACATTCTCATGATGTATCTCCCATTGGTGCATGAGTTCATGAAACTCATGGATATGTTGAGAAAAGTTGTCCTCCTTGGGCTCTCTAAATATAGGCAAATAATTATTCCATTCATTTGAAGAAGGAACAACATTGGGAAAACCAGTGACAACACATAAATTAAAAGGAGGAAACCTCCGAGACAAGATTTTTTCCATTTCAAACTAGTGGATTCACCAATCACTCCTTCAACCATGGAGTCGCCAGGTGGATGACATGTAGAATGAGTGTGTCTAGTCTTTTTCCACCATCAAAGATCAACTCTGATCATTGTGTTCTCCCAGGGGGCTACCAGGTGTAGCCAGAAGAAGTCACACTGAAACAACGGAGCCAAGATAGTGGAGTCGTCTCAATGGAGTCTCCAGGTGAAAAATTGCAATATTAAAAGGTTCTGATGTCTGATGCACCTTCAGACTTAGAAGTTCGTTGTCATTCTATCCAAGGAAAATCTTCAATTTCATCCTCGGTAATGGCGCCAGAAATTTTAACACCAGAAGTCACCCCTGGATTCCAGCAGAGATAAGCCTGATACCCATCAGGTTTTATGTCAAAACTTGGTTATAAAAGGGTCAAATGGGCACGGTCTGAAGAAAATATCGTCTTAACTCAGAAATATGGGCTGATATGCATGAGAAGGTGAGGTCTTGGTTTAACTTCAGACAATAAGTTGTAGTAAGGGTGAGTAGGAGGAAGACTTCAATGAGAAAATGTAGAGGTATGCCAAGGAAATCAAGTATTTTGGTAGCCCATGGAGGAAGAACTTAAGCACAAGAACTTCTCGAATTTAAATCTCAAAGAAATTGAAAGGAACTATAACAACACTATAATCAAACTTTCATCATAATGCAGTCACAATAATTCAAGTGAATCAATCAATCATGAACTCTTTCAGCCTCAGAGGAAAACAAGAGGGAGTAAGGAAGCTCACTGTCATTAAACAAGAGGTCTCAAATGCATATACATAACTAGATAACCAGAGATTTCATTAAAACTTCACAATTTGGGAGCTTTGCTCTACCATTGACCCTTACAAAAATGGAAAAAATGCCTACATATACTTGGAACTGGATCCCTAAAGAAGTGTTCTCTGGTCACTGTATCCAAGGCTTGGCGTCTTCATATTCCTCTGTCAAGCCACACTTGCATTCTTTTGTTAGATGTGATCTCAGATCGATATGGGCTTGCAATAGAAACCACTCACAGGGGTACCATGGGCTGACAAATCTATTTTCCATGGTCGGATCCTCCATCCTTTTCATTTATGAGATGAAATGAGGTTTCAACTACCTCCCCCTTTTCCATTAACTAATTCCATCAAGATTGGGATGGATCCCTAACACCTAGGAATGTTCAGGTGAGAATGCAACTTCTTTGAGTGAATCCTAGTGGCTCGAGGCCATGTAGTTCTTTCTCTGTAATAAATTTGAGCACTCCAACCTTTGTGCAACTCCTTTCCATCACCCCATGCGACTGTGAACCATGACCTCATGCTTAAAGAATTGGAATTTTGGGACTTCGCATATCGGTAGTTCTCACTCCCCTTGATTCACAACATCACAATGCTTGAAATCGTGAAATGGTCAAATTCAGATCGATGGTCAGATTTTCTATGAAATTGATGACCAATATTACTTCCCCAAAGACCCCACATCACCAGCTCCACGTGACAGGTGATAATATTCTTCTCGGACCTGCACACCATAGGGCCATGGGATATGACCATGGGCCCAAACTTTGAGCGCTTTGCGATTTCACATGTCGGGAGTTTGCATTGTGCTCCATGCTCAAAACCCCAATTCATGAAATTGCAACGCTAGGATCAACTGACACACACCCCTCTTTGATCAGATGACTCTGATAATTTTGTGATTTCATGCTTCTTGAGTCCTCACAAATTGGCCCTTTGACTGCTCCATTCCCTGAAATCACGAAATGCTTAATCGTGTGCCACGCATCCTACTAATAAGGATGACTCATATCATTTCACGATTTCATATTTCACGAGTTTTAAAACTCTATTCTTTGATCACTCCACCTCACGAAATCACGAAATGTCAATCGCGCGCCATGTGTCCCCTTTGTTGGATGACCCATATCTTCTATGCACCTTTCTCAAATTCAAAATTACCAAAGTGGCACTCTCCCTGGTCCCAATACATGTACACCTTAGTAGAACGTGCCCCAAATTTGGTTGAAACACATTTGTGGGGTTTTTTATGCCCCCCTTCTTCGCACTTGGTCATCCAAGGGCTGAAACTGAAGGGAAAACACTCCCTTGCAAGAATATGTGCTAACATAATGCTTCAACAATGCACCAAAAAAACCCTAACTACCTGATGCAGGAGCATCGCTCCAAGCTAGCTACGCGCCATCTAGCCAGCACATCAAAGAGCGCATTCAATGGAAGGAGAGAGGCGCACCCCTCTCATTTTTCAAAATTTGAAAATTGTATTAAATGTTGTAAGGCTAGCAGAGCCGAAATCCATGCATGTGTGTAGGCTTTAGATAAAGTTTGCCTTAAATGGTTGTAAGGCTGAGATCTAGATCCGATTCAGACTAGACAACCATTCAATGTAATTGAATGTAATTTAATGAGAGTTGGTGAGATGGAGGGAAGAGCTTGAGGAGCCCCTCTTTGTAAAAAGATCTTCTTTGAATCTAGATTTAGTTCGGGGAGAAAAAAAAATAGAGGATAGGTTAGAGATGAGAGGAAGTCGTGACTTTGTTACAATTCGAGCTCACATTGTAAAGAGGCATTTCATATTAATACAATCATAGCACTTTTTCCTGCATGTTGTTGTTCATGTGTTTGTAAGTTCATGAATGAATGTCTTTACGTGTTGATGATATGTTGTAGATGTATGTTAGATGTTCATTTACAGGGATAGATAGATTTTCCTATCTAAGAGTTATTTGATTTCAGGGTTGGATTCTTTGTGGTTTCATGCAAGAGTGCATGACAGAGTACTGTGGTCTCTAAAAACTAGTGTAGGAGTGCACTTCTGAATTCTGTGGAATTTCAGACAAAGATTTGCCAGGAGGTCACACTAGCTAAAGTCATTAACTCAAGGAGGAAGCCTCAAGGTTGTTGAACACCTTGAAGGAGAAACTGTGCAGAGGAGAGCTCGGAGAGGAGAAGCAGAATTGTTGAGAATTTTGTAAAGGCTATGCCAGGAGGGCATTGAGCAAATGCACAGGATGCATTAAGGAGAACTCTATTTCGAGTTCAGTGAGAAGACATAGTCATTGAGGATTATGGAGAACTCTGCGAGGTGGGCATTGAGTTGGTTCAAGTGTGCATAGAAGAAACTCTTGTTTGAGTTCAAAGATAAGAGAAGTGTCATAGGAGGAGACACTCACAGGGTTACTAAACACCTTGCAGGCTCAGCAAAGCATGCTTGAGCAGGAAGTTACAAGAGAGCACTTACATCCCTTCAAGGAGAGAAAGGGACAGAGACACTTTGAGGTCAGAACCATAGATAAGATTAGAAAAGATAGCACCATTTCATGCAAATGTCCTGTAAGAGGTTGCAGAGTTCGAAGGAACCTTTGAGGCTCAGAGAAATAAATCTCAGGAGGAGGAACTCCTCTTAGAATATAGGCGGGAGCCAAGATTACAGGCTTCGTAGCAGAGACAAAGGTCGAGGCCTTTTGGAGCAAGAAATATTACAAGGGAAAGGAGGAAGGCCATGCTCAAGGTAGAGCACAACTGTCGTTGGATCAGCTGAAGAGGCGAGATTTGGGTCATTGAAGTCTATGTCTAGATGCACACAGGAAAGGCTACAAGGAAGAGAAACAGATATAGGTCGTCAGATCTAGTGCAAAGGACTGATAACCAATGAATCTGGAGGAAGGCACACATAATTTAACCTCTGGGAGGTGACACAGGAGAGAGAAAAAGTAGACAGTGGAGATGCTTAATGGAGAAGTGAAAAATAGCATGAGCCGTTAGATCTCGCAGATCAGAGAGAAGGTTAAAGGGAGTGTCTTTCAATACTCAAAGCTCAGGAGGAGTAATGACCATTGGATCCAAATTAACGAGAGCCATTGGATCTCATATGAGAATTCTGTATCGGAGTTTGAGGAATGGAGTGACCAGTGATTTGGATCGACCATAAGAGATTCCCAGGTGGTGAAATCCTAAAATATCCAGAGCCATTGGATCGAGGAAGATCTCATCCATAGATCATGTGGGAGGTGAGGCTTCGGGAATTTAGGAATCAAAATTTTAAGATGTAAGGAAACTCTCTATTGTGGATTTTTGTGAGTTACAAAATCCCAAAGACCAAAAGGAATAGGACCCAATCCTTGGTGGAGGGTCATATGGCCCCATAGAGTTGAGGGACAATAGTCGTTGGGCCCCAATCAGGTTTCAAGGTTTTAGGAATCAAGAGGTAGAGTTGCATGGTCAATACAACTCCTAAAATCATGAAGAGAGAAATGTTGAAAGGTGGGTCCCAAGTATCAGTCAGAGGATACATGTGGCGGAAGTCAAAGGAGTGCTCAAGGTTCGGCAAAAATCCCAAAAGAATGTGAGTTGTTGGATCGAGGTAGGCTCTCAACCATCGTTCTTGTCAAAGAAGAAATTTTGGAATTCAGGGAATCATAAGAGAAGAGGAATGACTATTGGTTGTTCGCTCATGTCTCGAAAAGCCAAAATTAGTGGGAACAGGTGGTGTGTACTCGTCGCATTGGAGGATTCAACCTTCGTTGACATTTTGGGTTTCAGAGGTTGAAGAGTCAAGGAACTTACGTCAGAATTCGTGAAGTCATGAAATCCAAAATTCCTTTTTGGTAAAAGTCTTGATCACACTTGTTGGTCAGGTGGGTAGGGCTAGCGCCTTGTGTTTGATCATGCAGGCATAACTCATAAGGACCTGTGGATACACCCTTGTGTTTGTGAGATATTCCTTATGGGGAAAATGGGAGAGTTAATCTCATAAACTGCTAGGAGGGTAGAGACGAATTTTCATATTGCCAGGTGGGCAATGGAATGAGATCATTGGAGGATCTCATAGATTGTTAGGAGGATAGAAATAGAAATTCATATTGCCAGGTGGGAAATGGTATGAGATTAACAGAGGATCTCATAAACTGCTAGGTGGGCAGAATTGGAATCTCAAGTTGCTAGGTGGGTAATGGAAGAAGATCAATGGAAGGCCTCGCGTACTACCAGGGGAGCAGTGCTGAAAGTTCATATTGCTAGGTGGGCAATGAGATGGGACCAGTTGGTCTCATAGATTGCCAGGTGGGCCGCAGAAAATTCCCAAATTGTCAGGTGGGTAGGGGAAAGGAGATGAGACTATATGAGAGTCTCATAGACTCTGTTGAGAGTTCATGTCAGCAAGGAGTGATAATAGGTGAAGATTCATGTGCTTTTGCAGACCATGTGAATGAAGATGATGACAAATTAAAAACTTGCACCATCTAGGGGGAGGATCAGAAGAGCATTATGATCATTGGAGGAATAGAAGTGTTCCTACCAAGAAGCCCAATTGAGGCCAAAGCATGTGTTACATATGTATAAATAGAAGAAGGAAAGCCAGTAGAAACTGTCATGGAAGAAGAAATGGAGTAGACACTAACGTTTTCCCAAGGAGCAGAAGATGAGAATTCAACATAATGGCTCAAAATTTTCAGCCAGGAAGATGAACAGGAGATCACTATAGTACTAGAAGCTACAGATGAAGAATAAGAAGAAGAAGAGGAAGTAGACATCATAGACTTTGTTGGTCTATGTGAAGAATTGGAATCCCTGGAGAGAAGGGTGATGGTGCAAAATTTTCACATCCAACAGGATAAGTTGGAAGAAGGTAGTGGAGCATACCAGCCCCAGGAGAAGATGGAAGAAGTTGGAACTGGACCAACATAGGAGGAACTGGCAGAAGCTAATCTATCAGAAGAGGAGGAATATGAGCAACAGTTCAGTGAGGAGACTGCAGAATTGGAATCTACAGCAGAGTGGCCACTCATTTCCACAAAGGTAAATAAATACAGCATGGGAGATCAGGTAGATTTGCCCACTGATAAGGACGAAGAATTGCAGGAGGGCAGACTACATACAAAGAGCCAACCATTGGATAAGTTGGACAAGATAATTGAAGAAATCGGGAACCTGATGATCAGATCAGCAGAAGTGGTCAGCAAAGGGAAGCTAAGCAGAGGAGAACCTGCCATAGCAATAGGGCAGTAGAAGAAACAACAACAACAAAGCGATGGAGCGGATGAACAGCTCCAAAGAATTGTTTGGGATCGAGGTAGATTTTGATAGCCATGTTGGGAAGATCATGAGCAGGAGCTCATGAACTTCTCACAACAGAGGAGTATGATGCAGGAGAATCGCTCCAAGCCAGCTACGTGCCATCCAACCAACACATCAAAGCGCGCATTCAATGGAAGGAGAGAGGTGTGGCCCTCTCATTTTTCAAAATTTGAAAATTTTATTAAATGTTGTAAGGCTGGTAGAGCCAAAAGCCATGCGTGTGCATATGCTTTAGATAAATTTTGCCTTAAATGGTTGTAAGGTTGAGATCTAGATCCGATTCGAACTAGACAACCATTCAATGTAATTGAATGTAATTTAATGAGAGTTGGTGATATGGAGGGAGGATCTTGAGGAGCCCCTCTTTGTAAAATGATCTTCTTTGAATCTAGATTTAGTTCGGGGAGAAAAAAAAATAGAGGATAGGTTAGAGAGGAGAGGAAGCTGTGACGTTGTTACAGTTTGAGCTCACATTGTAAAGAGGAATTTCATATTAATACAATCATAGCATTTTTTTCAGCATGTTGTTGTTCATGTGTTTGTAAGTTCATAAATGAATGTCTTTATGTGTTGATGATATGTTGTAGATGTATGTTAGATGTGCATTTTCAAGGATAGATAGATTTTCCTATCTGAGAGTTCTTTGATTTCAGGTTTGAATTCTTTGTGGTTTCATACAAGAGTGCATGACAGAGTACTACGGTCTCTGAAAACTAGTGCAGGAGTGCACTTCTGAATTCTGTGGAATTTTAGACAAAGACATGCTAGGAGGTCACACTAGCTAAAGTCATTGACTCAAGGAGGAAGCCTCAAGGTTGTTGAACACCTTGAAGGAGAAATTGTGTAGAGGAGAGCACAAAGAGGAGAAGTAGAATTGTTGAGAATTTTGTAAAGTCTCTGCCAGGAGGGCATTGAGAAAATGCATAGGATGCATTGAGGAGAACTCTATTTCGAGTTCGGTGAGAAGACAAAGTCACTAAGGATTCTGGAGAACTATGGAAGGTGGGAATTGAGTTGGTACAAGTGTGCACAGAAGGAATTCATGTTTGAGTTTAGAGAGAAGAGAAGTGTCACAGGAGAAGACACTCACAGGGTTACTGAATACCCTGCAGGCTCAGCAAAGCGTGCTTGAGCAGGAAGTTGCCAGAGAGCACTCACATCCATTCAAAGAGAGAAAGGGATAGAGACACTTTGAGGTCAGAACCACAGATAAGCTCAGAAGAGATAGCACCATTTCATGCAAAGGTCCTACAAGAGGTTGTAAAGTTCAAAGGAACCTTTGAGGCTCAAAGAAATAAAGCTCAGGAGGAGGAACGCCTCTTATAATACAGGTGGGAGCCAAGATTATAGGTTTCACAACAAAGACAAAGGTCGAGCCCTTTTGGAGCAAGAAAGCTTCCAAGGGAAAGGAAGAAGGCCATGCTCATGGTAGAGAAAAACTGCCATTAGATCAGTTGGAGAGGCGAGATCTGGGTCGTTGAAGTCTTCATCCAGACACATGAAGGAAAGCACGCAAGGAAGAGAAACAAATATGGGCCATCAAATCTAGTGCAAAGGACTGATAGCCAACAGATTCAGAGGAAGGTGCATAGAGTTTAACCTCTGGGAGGTCACGCAGGAGAGATCAGAAATAGATGGTGGAAACACTTCGTGGAGAAGTGCGAAATGTCATGAGCCATTAGATCTCACAGATCAAACAGAAGGTTAAAGGGAGTGTCTTTCGATACTCAAAGCTCAGGAGGAGTAATGACCATTAGATCCAAATCAATGAGAGCCATTGGATCTCATATGAGAATTCTATATTAGAGTTCGGGGAATGGAGTGACCAGTGATTTGGATCGAGCATAAAAGATTCCTGGGTGGAAAAATCCTGAAAGATCCAGAGTCATCGGATCGATTAAGATCTCAACCGTAGATCATGTGGGAGGTAAGGCTTCGGGAATTCAGGAATCGGAGTTTCGAGAGGTAAGGAAACTCTCTGTTGTGGATTTTCGCAAGTCGTGAAATCCCGAAGAGTGAAAGGAATAGGACCCAATCCTTGGTGGAGGGTCATATGGCCCCATAGAGTTGAGGGACAATAGTTGTTGGTCCCCAATTGGGTTTCGGGACTCAATAGGTAGAGTTGCATGATCAATACAACTCCTGAAATCATGAAGAGAGAAACGCTGAAAGGTGGGTCCCAAGTATCAGTCAGAGGATACGTGCAGCGAAATTCAAAGGAGTGGTCAAGGTTCGATGAAAATCCCTAAAGAACGTGAGCCGTTGGATCGAGGTAGGCTCTCAACCATCGATCTCATCAAAGGAGAAATTTCGGAATTCAGGGAATCATAAAAGAAGAGGATCGACTATTGGTTGTTCACTCAAGTCCTAAAAAGCCAAAATTAGTGGGAATAGGTGGCATGTACTCGTCGCATTGGAGGATTCAACCTTCGTTGACATTTCAGGTTTCAGAGGTTGAAGAGTCAAGGAACTTACGTCAGAATTAGCGAAGTCACGAAATCCGAAATTCCTTTTCGGTAAAAGTCTTGATCACACTTGTTGGTCAGGTGGGTAGGGCTAGCACCTTGTGTTTGATAACGCAGGCATAACTCATAAGGACCTGTGGATACACCCTTGTGTGTGTGAGATATTCCCTGTGGGGAAAATGGGAGAGTCAATCTGACTCAAGGGAAGATTTAGAACGATCCTAAGACCGGGAGGTCATGTAGAACCTGTTGAGGCAAGGGGATCTGCGTCACTACCGACCCTTTCGGAAACACCTGTGAAGCATATGAAGTCTCACACAAGGTAGAGGTAGGGGGGTTGCAGGACTCAAGTGTCTACAACCTAGTTGGGACACAGATCTGTGATTACAACACTTAACAGAGAACTAAGCCAACAATATGCATTAATTCATGATCCTTATTCACATGGAATATTAACCCTTACTATAGACCAACGCAGTAGTAATCAAGATTAAGCACATCTAACCATTTATCACATAGCATCAGAGAATATCTAGAATTTATTCATATATAAAGCACTAATCATCAATGGATATACCTATCACACATAAATAACTGTGCACTAAGAAAATAAATACATAAACATCAGGAACAACATTGCACAAAGAACAACAAGACATGATATACTTGGTTCACCCTAGTGTGGGACTACGTCCACCAACTCTTCTTCTTCTCTATTGATCTTCAATATTTCTTACATTCCTCTATTCCTGTGCACAAAAGATACAGAGCCACTCCAAAAAGGACAGGAGATTTGTGCGCACCTCGCCAGGTCCTCCTTCCCCGAATTAGGTCAAGGAACAAAGCCTTACATAATTTGTTTGCACAAAGCCTCTTACAATACTCTTGCACTTATCTCTACAAGTATAAGCACATATTCTTGCACAAAGCTAACTGATTATGCACTAAGATGATTACAAGCACTAGTAACTACTTACTTGCACCAAGCCACAGACCACTTCTTACATCGCCTAGCTACTTATTTATACATTACAAAAGGCCTAAGAATGAAAAAATCCATGGGCCAACATCCCATACCCATTATATAAACCCTAAAACCCAAAAATCCCACAAAAAGGGTGAGATCTCGCGATCTCCGCTTCACCTGGGCACTCCATCTTTGACCAGCCTGTTGAAGTCCCTCAAATGGTCAAACACAACCAACATTTCCATAAAACTTGGTTGAGGGCCAACAGGACCCCAAAACTCACCTATGACTCGTCTCGAGTCACTCTGATCTGGGTAATACTGCTTTGAAGGCCTCGATCTTAGATCGAGCTGGCTCGAATTGCTACTTCGCCAGAGCCTCCTGCTAGGTGAACTCTTGAATGACTTGCTCGATGAGAGGCCCTTCCAGGTGTTGTTCCACTATCATCACTACTTTTTCCAGTTGTAAGCCTTGTCCCTCAATCTCTTCAAAAAGTGTGCAGGCTTCGTCCTGCACCGGTTGGAGTCTCTGTGTTACCTCTATAACTCTGCTCTATATGGCAGTGACCTACTATTGAACTGCGCACTTCTCCTGTGACCTCTTCATCTTCTCCACTGCAGTAAGAAACTTCATATGCGCTTGCACAGTCGACCCCTGTTTCGTTTTCTCCTAGAGTTGTGGCTCTAATGTCCTCAGCTCTAGGTCTTCTGCAAGGTGCTCATAGGTCTTCTCACTTCGATTACTTAGTTTCTTACATTTTGAGGCCAATGCCCTGACTCTTTCTACTTCTCTCCTAGTAGTCTCTTCCCTTTGATCCCACACTTCTTGTGGAGTTCTCGACACTGATTGAAGTTATAACTCTACTACTCTTGCCTTAAGCTGTTGAATGGCCTCAACGAGCTTCCCCACTTCTCTCTCGGATGTCTCTTTTTCTATCTATGCTAATCCCAACACATATTGAAGTTCTCTAGTCATATCTTCCTTGACCACAGTCTGATCTGCAAGAAACTGGTCTTTCTATTTCTAGATTTTCTCTTTTTCCTCCTCTAACTTCACTCTCATGTCATATTTTTCTTGTTGTGCAACCCAAAGTTTCTCTAAGGCCTCCTCCTTTTCTTTCTTCAAGGATTTTGTGGCCTGCTCCTTTTCTAGGTGGGCTCATCCCCCAATTCTATATTTTCTGCTAAGGATGGCATAGTAGACACCGCGCGGCTCGACTGGATAGCTTGTTGGATGTCTTTGAGATCCTTCCCTATTCTGTCATACATCAACTCCTATTTTTATTCATGTCATTGCAAGATATCTTCTTAAGCATATTCTACAACTGTGATGATGAGATGGATATCGTCCACTATGATAACATTTTGTGATTGATGCTTATTGGCTCAGGATTTCTTCCGTGCTGAGGGTTTCTATGGAAAAACCTTCCTTTTATTTGATGTCTCAAGCTCTGTAAGGGGATCCTTTGATGGTGTAGCTTCAACTTTGTCCTTATTGTATTCTTCCCATTCCTTGTCTTGGTTTACTTTTCCCCCTCCTCCTCCAGGTGAGTTAGGCGCAGTTTCCTCTGACGCATTGTCTATTTCTTGCAATTCTTTCTTTTTCTTCTTTTTCTTTGTGTTTCTTGGTCCATCATAATTAGTTCAGGTGACCATAGGAATTTCGATGAGGTTAGGGTCAGAGACTTCTACATATTCGACCGATACAAGGAACTTGACTGGCCATTCCTTGGTTATCTCCTCCATGTCTTCATCAGTCAATTTGTAGTAAGACTTCAGATCCTCTTTACTTTCATCCTTGCATGCAGTGATGTATATGAAGTGTTGGTCTGCATCGAACTTCGATAGTGGCCTGTATGTATGCAAGGTGTTTGGGGTCATTCAGGGGAATGATTCAATGGCACGCTTGAGCTGCAGGTAGTAAGCATGGAACACCGCATTTGATTGCCACTTCTTTTCCATATCACTCGTATACCATAATGTGGTGAATCTCGTGGCCAATGGTTCTGATGGATCGACTTCTAAGAATGCGCTCTCCCTCCAGCATCTCCGAAGAAACAAATGCGATTAAAATCAACAACCAACTGAAGTGAAACTTGTAGCCTTGGTCATGCACTTCACGACAGTCCTTCTCCAACTCATTGATGAGGTAGCTTGCCCAGTTCATCTACATTCCTTCGACACAATTCTAGGTGAGGTTGACTATGAACCATGTGACTTGCGTAGGATGTTTCTTTCTGATGATCTTTCCCGCTATCAGCTGACAATATAAGCACACTGCACCATCCTGGATGGAGGCTACCTTGTGGCCTCGATTTCCCTTCTCTACATCTTCGTAGGCTTCCTTTATCTACTGTGCCAGGGAGTGATCTAAAACCTTCCCTAGGTAGACCAGGTGAGGTTATGATCCTTTCATGCTCAATGTAGTGATCAGGTGGATCAACACCCGATCCATAGTCACATGCCTGTCTAACCAGAGATAACCTCCATGGTAGCACGACATGACTAGTTTAACGCACATGTTAACCTCTTGATGTCTTCCGAAGTGGGGTATCTTCATCATGTTTAAGATCGTCGACTGCACGATCTCTTTGATCCATGGCTGGGGAACTATCTTGGTCTTCTTCCCAGTCATCTTCGTCAGGTACATATGCACTACGAGCATCGCATAGTTCTTTCGATCTCCTAGGTTAAAATGACTGATTTTTAGAGTTGGGATTATTCCCAACTATGGTCCAACTGCATGTATCCCCTTCGGGAGGTACGTAGTGATGATTGTGTACTCAAAATCATGCAATATTCTGTCACAACTAACCATGCCAGCCAAAGGAGGGATGTATTCTAGAAAGACTAATGGGATCTTCTTCATGTTCGCTAGATTGTCGTGGTGTTTTCTTCTTTTCTCAGTTCCAGTTCGGCTAGACCAACGTCTAGTCGAGGGGGATTCTTGCAATCCACCCGTCAACGATGCCTGTATACCTACATACATAAATTTCTCATCCATGAGGTCAATCAAGATCTCTTCTACATATTTCTCTATTGCGTTAAAGTCGCCCGAAATTCAAGTTCGTAATAAAATAACTTGGGTAGGTGAATCGACACTCAAGGTAATCAAATCTATGGTGAGGTATAGAAAGTAAAACACTATATGCGATCAATTCTCTATTAGCTCGAATATCGCAGGTTGCAAAAGTGGTCCCGATGCGACATTCGATGGATTAAATAAGCAACGTCTTAACAGATTCCTTCAACGAGTCGAAATTCCTCAATCAATATGAATCGGGTCGTTGTGGAGTGGTCCCAATGGTTCAACGATGATCTTTCTGGTAATAACTGTGTTTCTAGATGTTCTGGAGAATCATTCTAATGGTCAGGATGCCTCCAATGGTCATATAGATTTGTCGTGGTGAAGTGCCATTCTACGTGGTTCTGCTGAAAATTCCAGTGAGGTTCAAGTTTGGCAAGCCTTCTTTCTGCGAAGTATTCTCTGGAACTTCCTGTAGTTTTTCCAACTTTTATTTCATCTTACTGATATTTCTTTCCTTCTTTCCTGTGATCTAAGTCTCTGGATTCCTCTTTACATTTTTATTCTTATCTTCTCCTAGTAAAGTGACTTCGCATTGCTGAAGGTCTTTCAAAGGGTTCGAATATAATACCTCTTCTCTTACTTTTTCCAGGGTGGGTTCTCTTCTCTCCTGCATGGACAAGTTTTTCAAGCTTTATCGTGTTCGTTCAACTTCAAAAACTAAGTCTCTGGCCCTCAGTTTATTTGAATTGTCCTCTTGTTCTTGTATTAGTCACTCTATTTTATTATCTATGAAGTCCCTTAATTCTTTCTTTTTCTTTTTTGTAGCTTCTTCCTCTGCTTTCCTTCGGATCTGACCTTTCTCAACACAGGGCTTTCCTAACAGGAGTGAAAAAGGGGCACTATTCTCAACAAACTTAATGACCTCAAATTCTTCTACAGTCGATGTTCCATGGGAAATCATAGGTACATTAGTAACTTGTCCACATAGGGTTATCATATTTCCTTTAAACAATCCTATCCTTCCCAATGAAGGAACCATAAGAGGCTTTCCCAAAATTTCCCAAGTGCTTTCTGACATGATATTCACCTGTGTTTCCTCATCCAGAACACAGTCTATGTCGAAGTATCCTATTCTTGTTTCTATGCACTGATTCTCTTTTAAGATCTCTGGTATACTGATGTCTCTATGATCATTCAATGTTTCTTTCAGTTGTAATAACACAGTCTCTGATTCTTTCTGGTTATCTAACATATCCTTAGTTTCTTGATCTTCTCCATAGTTTTCTTGTCTCAGGTTCATCTTTTCAACTTTCGAAATCATTCTAGGGTAATCCAAAACCTCATGACCAACATATTTACAACAAAGACAAATAGGACCTGTACCAGGGAATTCCTTAGAAATATGTCTCGATCTTCTGTAGTTATAAAACAATGCCAATCCTCTCTTTCTCTTAAACGATCCCCAACCTTTCCTATACTATGCACCGAGATCACAATGATGGACCTGTAATCTGTAAAAAATTGTTCTAGGTTCCTACACCCACTTATTAGTCCAAAAGTTCTTTCTATGCATATGAATAACATATCTTTCACTATTTCTATCAAATCTATTCAAATAAAATATTATTTATTCTAGTTGTGCCCTAGTTTTTAGACTAGGACAAAATCTATCAAACATACCTAGATTCATACTTTCGAAGCACAAATTTCCACTTGTCTTACCTTGATCAGAGCACAAATATTTAAGATCTTACATCTTTTCTTCAGATCTGGTTCCTTTCTTAACACATATTTCCACAAGCCAAGTAGAATATTTCCCACTACAACAACAGATCTACACATAGAGCTTCCTCTTTTCTTCAGTTCCCAACAATCACAGTTTCATGTCCCGACAACAAAACCATTTGTTGGCACAGGGGTATACCCAGGGTTAACACTTCAACAACGCACCAACAAAACCCTAACTACCAACCCTTTCGGTAACACCTACGAAGCAGATGAAGTCTCACCCAAGGTAGAGGCAGGGGGGTTGTAGGACTCAAGTGTCTACAACCTAGTTGGGACACAGATATGTGATTACAACACTTAACATAGAACTAAGTCAACAATATTCATTAAGTTATGATCCTTATTCACATCACATATTAACCCTTACTACAGATCAACACAGTAGTAATGAAGATTAAGAACATCTAACCATTTAACACGTAGCATCAGAGCAGATCTAACATTTATTCATATATAAAGCACTAATCATCAATGGATCTACCCATCACACATCAATAACATTGCACTAAGAAAATAGATACATAAACATCAGGAACAACATTGCACAAAGCACAACAACAGAAGATATACATGGTTCACCCTAGTGTGGGGCTATGTCCACCAACTCTTCTTCTTCTTTATTGATCTTCAATCTTTCTTACATTCCTTTGTTCCTCTGCACAAAATCCATAGAGCCACTCCGAAAAGGACAGGAGATCTACGTGCACCTCGCCAGGTCCTCCTTCCCTGAATAAGGTGAAGGAACAAATCCTTACACAGTCTTTCTACACAAAGCCTCTTACAATACTCTTTCACTTAGCTCTGCAAGTCTCAGCGCATCTTCTTGCACAAAGATAACCAGTTATGCACTAAGACGATTACAAGAACTAGTAACTACTTACTTACACCAAGCCACAAGCGGTTTCTTACATCGCCTATCTACTTATTTATACATTACAAAAGGCCTAAGCATGAGTAAACCCATGGGCCGACATCCCATACTTGTTACAAAAACCCTAAAACCCAAAACTCCCCCCAAAAAGGGCGATATCCCGCGATCTCTGCTTCGTCTGGGTGTTATGTCTTCGACCAGCCTATCAAAGTCCCTCAAATGGTCAAACATGACCAACGTTTCCACAAAACTTGGTCGAGGGCCAACAATATGCCACTGGAATGGAGTAGGATATGTGAGGGGGTATAGACGACCCAAGCAGATGAAGCGATATTTTGGGTCCAACGACTGGCACCATCAATGTAACCGATGTCGTAGGTTGATGGATGATGCATCTGTAAATAACACATGTGTTAAATCATATATGAGGAGTGGTGGTGGTAAAGAATACTAAAAAATATACAAATGTGTACAAAGAGAAACCTAAAGAAGGGGGGCTACGCTTAGGCGTAAAATGTGTTTAAGTACAACCCGTTGATCGGTTCTTTGTGAGGGTATCCTTATGGAGAGGCCAAGATGTAGGTGCCTTTAGTGAGGAAATGTTGGACAATGAAGGGTCCATGCCATAATGAATCGAATTTTCCATGGCCAAGAGTATCATGGGCAATATCATAGTGTTGTCCCTCGACCAAGTTTTGAGGAATACTTGGTCATAGTTGACCATTTGGTACTTCGACTGCCTGTCAAAGACAGAGCGCATGGCGAAGTAGAGATCACAGGATCTCACCACCTTTTGTGGAACCTTTTTGGGTTTTTTGGGAATATTGTAACGGGAAAGGGATGTCGGCCCTTGTTTAGGCCTTTTTCTATGTATAAATAGAAGTCTAGGCCATGTAATAAAGGAGGCCATGTCTAGTCGATGGCTTAGTGCATAAGTTGGATCTATGTGATCAAAAGTCTGTGTGACTGTAAGAGCTCTGTGCATGCTATAATAAGTGCTAAGTGCACAGAGTGTGAGAAGGATTAGTGATTGGATCTACCCATGGAAAGAGGATCTAGCAAGCTGCATAGATCTCTTGTCCTATGCGAGGTAGGATATTGAAGGCTTAGTGCTAGTAGCAGGATTTGTGTGATCAAGTATTGTAAGGCTCTGTGCATTTTGTGTAAGACTTGTGGAGCTGAGTGAAAGTCTCTGTGAGAGAATGTAGAAGGCTTTGCACTGAGTGAAAGCAAGAAGGATCTAGCAAGCTACGCAGATCTTCTGTCCCATGCGAAGTAAGGGTCATTGAAGCTCCATGTTGTAACTACTTGACCAAGATAATATAAATAAGACTTTGGAAACATAGCCCCAGGGTGGGGGTGAACCATGATAACTCTATGTATTGTGCTAATGTGTTTGTCTCTCTCTTGATAAGTTCTCTGATATGTTTAGATATATCTATTTATGCTTTGTGATTATGATATATGAATGCATGCTAAATATGATACATAAGATTCCAAGTGCTTTCTATGAAGTGTATTAATGAATGTATGTTAGAAAATAATTGACGCTAATTGTAGTGTAAGAAATATAATCATAGATTTGTGTCCCAGCTAAGTTTGCAGACACCTGAGTCCTACAACCACCCCTGCCTCTACCTCAGGTGAGACTTCATCTGCTTCACAGGTGTTGCTGAAAGGGCCGATAGTTAGGGATTTTTTGGTGATCTCTTGAGCATTGAACCCTGTGTCTGCCCTTGTGCCATAAAATGGTTCCATTGCTGAGACTTGGAACTGTGATTGTTGGGAACTGAAGAATAATAAGCTTTGTGCAAAATAATCTCTGTGCGTAGATCTGTTTCCTTAGTGCACAGTGTTCTGTTTGACTTGTGAAGCTTTGTGCCAAGAAAGAAAGGTCAGATTTGAAGAAGAGAAGTGAGATCTGAAGAAAAATAAGTTAGATCTACAAAGAAAGAGGTCAGATATGCAAGAAAAAGGTAAGAATAGTTAAAAGTCTTAGATCTGGAAGCTTTGTGCTCTGAAGAAGTAAGATAAGTGAATTTTTTTATTTCTAAAGCATGGATCTAGGTATGTTTGATAGATTCTATCCTAGCTTCAAAACTAGGGCATTAATATATGAAAGAAAGTTTGATATGAATAGATCTGATAAGTATAGTGATATATATGTTATACCTATGTATAGAAAGAATTTTGGGACTAACCAATGGATGCAGGATCCTAGAAAGAAATTTTTGCAGGCTAACCGTTATGATCCTAGCACACAGTACATGAAAAGTTGGGGATCATTGAAGAGAAAGAGAGGATTAACTCTTTGTTACAATTGAAGAAGGCCTGAACATATTGCTAAGGAATGCCTTGAGTGAAGACCCAATTGTCTTTGTTGTAATACTATGGACCATGAAGTACTGAATTTCCCTAGAATGATTGCTAGACTTGAAAAGATGAATATAGAGAAAGCAGGAGATCCAGAGACTCAGATTATAGAGGAACCCAAGAAAAAATCAAAGAAAGTATTGATGAAAATGCAAGAAACCCTTAATGATCACAGATACCTCAGCTTATTAGAAATCTTCAAGAAGAAAGAACAGATCAAAGTGAGAATAAGAGACTTCAACATTGACCGTGTTTTGGATGAAGAAACACAGGTGAACATTATGACAGAAGGAACCTGGAAAGCTATAGGAAGACCTGAAATGACCCCTTCATTAGGAGGAATAGGGTTATTCAGAGGAAAGCTGGTAAACCTATGTGGAAAGCTCACTCAGATATCTATGAATGCTCATGGACCTTTGACGAAAGAAGATTTTGAGATTGTTAAGTTCGTGGAGGACAACACTCTGTTTACTATGTTACTTGGTAAACCTTGGATTGAGAAAGATCAAGACAGAAAATAGGAAGCAGAAAAGGACCTAGAACAACAGAGACAGGAGTTAAGAGACTTCATGACTAGAAGGATCGTGCAGTTGATTGAAGAACGGGAGAATAGATCAAGGGTTATTGACCCTAGGAACTTGGATGACGAAGTTGACATAACGCTATGAGAACCCCAGAGGAACGAAAAATATTTTGGACAAGAAATACTCGTGGATCTGAAGAAAGAATCTCAGCACTGTGAAGTTACCATGCCAAGAGAAGAAAATAATCAGAATGAAAAAAGGATGACCAAGATGAAGCTCACTGGGAAGAAGGCTAGAAAACTCATGAAGAAGAAAGTGAAGTTGGAGAAATTACACAATGCTCCAGAAGAAACCCCGCAACAAGAAAACATGTTGAATTTGAGCTTCGTTGGGATAGAAAAACAGTGAAATATGGAACTTCACCATGTCAAAGTAATATAGCCATTAGATGACGATATGCCCATTCTGCTAATGGCTTGAACGGCTCGAAAGAAATTTATGACTTGTTACCTAACCATTAGAATACGCCATAATGGACATATCAAGAGTTAATGGACCCTCCTATCTGTTGCAAGAAGTCTATTACAAATTTACTTATTTATTCTGTCGCGCCATGCCCAGAAGACACTTTTTCCAATTGAGAACTTGAGCTCATAGAATACCCACATTGTCGAATAGTGACTACCCTGACTTGCTCTCTACTCAATTATGGTACCTTCATCCCATTGACAACCTGAGAAAGTGATCCTGAGATTACATGTCCGATGAGCTTAATGTAGCAAAAGAATCGGTGAGAGAAGTAATCTCTAGCTTAAGAACCGAAAGATTTATGTCGGAAAGAGGAATGTCCACTGGAGTCCAAGCCTCGTCGTCAAGAGGAGTAGCATCTTCTCCATCCACTGCTCAATATGGACCATCCCAAAAGACCGTCGAGAAACGTACTAAACATAGAGATGACATCGCGAATGCCAAACTGATCCCGAGCATCTTACCCTCTTACATACCTCCTCTGAAAGGTAAAATCAACCGTGATAGTGTGGCCCAAGATTACGACTATCCTATGATCATTGCGTACCTATTGAAGGGAGTGCATGCAGTTCGCACTAAGCAGACCAAGCTCGCAACATTGAAGTTTTGTGACTTCAACCTTGGTGACTAGAAATCCTAGAGTATGCTTGCCCCACACAAGTATCTGATGATGAAAAATGGGAATAATTCCAAGATCGTCGCTCAACAATGGATGATGAACCTCGCGTAGTCCACCTTACTTAATGTAATGAAGATTCCACACTTTGGCAGGCACCAGGAGGTGAAAGCTTGTGTAAAATTGCTACTGGCGAGCTACCATGGAGGGTATCTTTGGTTGAACCAATGTATAATGATTGATCTGAAATTGATCAGTTAGATCACCAGGCTGAGAATGTAGGGCCCTGACCCACAAGACTATTACCCTAGAAAGACCGCGGATCACTCTCTTTCATAGAAGATTAAAGAGGTCTATAGAAATGTTGAAAAAGGTGCACAAGGTTACAAGGTAACCTCTATTGACAGTGGCGTAGTGCACCTCGCCTATCATATGATCATAGGAAAGTTAGTCTGCAAGAACAGACCAATGCAAGTATCTGGGTTTGTAGTTGATCTCGCAGGAAAATGCGTAGAAGGAGTCCAAATGAACTAGTCGAAATACTTAGTGGATCAACCCGAATTGGATTGCACTTAAGTGCAAGACCAAGGATATGAGTTCCACTTCAGCTGGATTTTCATCCTAATCACCTTCATACCATGGGAGATGCCAGAGGATGTCATTTTTCCTGAAACCCTACCATTTGAACCATTGGCTCCGAAGTTCAGTACATTTATGGTACATGAAATATATGAACAGGAAATGGCAGTCGAATACCCTCTTTCACATATATTACATCTAGTTGAAGACCGTGATACAAGACACACCTCGCATTACTCCAAAAACACTCCATAGATTCAGACCCTTAATGAAGTTCAGCGCGGATTGCCACTTCATATACCTAACTCCACGCACTGATGATCACTAGGAACAACTGCACTCCTATTATAAACTGACAGAAGAATACCTTGAAGAGATCACCAAGGAATGGTCGGAGGACCTCCTCATTGTAGTAGATCTAGCAGATATTTTATATATCAGCAGCCCAAAAGCTACGCAGGACACACCTGGGCCCAGTAAGACGTAGAAGACAAAGAAGACAAAGGAGACGAAGAAAACTGAAGATGTTCAACATGTGGATAGCCACTCTATAAGGACAACTTCTATCATACCAGATGAATAAGGTAACGACGAAGACCTAGAAGAATTTGAAAAACAACCAAAAGATGAAGTCGAAGTTCTAAAGAAAAGAAAAGGGCCACCTTTGAAGTCTTCCATTAAGAAGAAAGCCAAAGAGACCATGACCAAGATGAAGTCCACGCTCAATCCAGATGAATTCAACTTTCTCCTTGTGACTTTGAATGAAGCTATAGAAGAGATCAAAGAAAAGAAGGAGGCCAAGAAAGAAATGACGTACAATAGAATTGAAACGAAGCTCCAAGGAGTGCAATGATCACTTCAGTCTAGCCGCACAACACTTACGACACCTCTACTAGAAGGAACAATAGAAGAGAGAGATGAATTAGTTCAAATCCCTAAGATCACTGACATAGTTGAAGTTCATCTTTGGAATAGAGAAGAAGCAACAATGCAGGTTACACATGCCCTACAGAAAGCACAGGAGGAAATCATAGAGCAGCATTGAGCTGCACAACAAGAGAAGGATGCCATCCTAGCAAAATTTGAAGAAGACAGAGAAACAATCCAGAAAGAAAAGGAGTAGTTTCTCGCGAAGAAGATCAGGATCGAAGAAGCAGTCAACAGAGCATTTCGCTCTATGACTGGCTTAGAATAGAAGGTAGAAGAACCCATAGAATTCCAAGTAATGAAGCTTGTTGAAGTCATTCAGCAACTACAAAAAAGAGTAGTAGAACTAGAGCTCCAATCTATACCAAGTACTCCATAAGAAGAACATGACCAACGAGAAGTGAATGCCCAAAGTACAATAGAAAGGATTAAGGCACTCACTAAAGAATGTAAGAAATTAAGTAGTAGAAGTGCGCAGATACATGAGAACCTATCCGAGAACCCTGAATTGCATAAATTGGAGTCACGGCTCCAGGAGGCGAAGTACCAAGATGAGAAGTTATAGGTACAACTGAAGGCCCTACCAACCCTAGAGAAAATGAAGAGGTCCCATGAACAACACGTCATGTAGTAGAAGATTCATATGATCCAGAGAAAGGTCATGGAAGTGACACAACAAATTCAACCTTTGCAGGATAGGGCATGTCAACTATTCTTAGAGATTGAGAGCCAAGGGATAGACCTGGAACAGGTCGTGAACACAACAGATAAGTGCTTGGAAGGACCAGTTAGTAATGCACTCATTTAGGAGTTTGTCGAGCAAGAAGCAATAGCAAAGAAACAGGTCGAAGCTGCTCAAGTGAAGCTCGAGGCCTTTGAGGCAGAGTTACCCAAAGAAGAGTGACTCAGGATGAGTCATAGGTGAGTGTTGGGGGCCTGTTGGCCCTTGACCAAGTTTTGAGGAATACTTAGTCATAGTTGACCGTTTGGTACTTCGACTGCCTATCGAAGATAGAGCGCATGGAAAAGTGGAGATCATGGGATCTTGCCACTTTTTGTGGAACCTTTTTGGTTTTTTTGGGAATATTGTAATGGGAAAGGGATGTCGGCCCTTGTTTAGGCCTTTTTCTATGTATAAATAGAGGTCTAGTCCATGTAATAAAGGAGGCCATGTCTAGTCGATGGCTTAGTGCATAAGTTGGATCTATGTGATCAAAAGTCTGTGTGACTATAAGAGCTCTGTGCATGCTGTAATAAGTGTTGAGTGCATAGAGTGTGAGAAGGATTAGTTCTTGGATCTACCCAGAGAAAGAGGATCTAGTGAGATGCGCAGATATCTTGTCCTATGTGGGGTAGGATCTTGAAGGCTTAGTGCTAGTAGCGGGATATGTGTGATGAAGTATCGTAAGGCTCTATGCATTTTGTCTAAGACTTGCGGAGATGAATGCAAGTCTCTATGAGAGACTGTAGAAGCCTTTGTGCTGAGTGCAAGAAAGAGGGATCTAGCGAGCTACGCAGATCTTCTATCCCGTGTGAAGTAAGGGTCATTGAAGCTCCGTGCTGTAACTTCTTGACCAAGATAATATAAAGAAGACTTTGTGTACGTAGCCCCAGGGTGGGGGTTAACCACAGGAAATCTGTGTATTGTGATGATGTGTTTGTCTCTCTCTTGCTAAGTGCTCTGATATGTTTAGATAGATCTATTGATGCTTTGTGCTTATGAGATATGAAAGCATGCTAAATATGATACATAAGATACTAAGTTCTTTATGTGAAGTGTATTAATGAATGTATGTTAGGAAATAACTGACGCTAAGTGCATTGTAAGCAAGATAATCACAGATCTGTGTCCCAGCTAAGGTTGCAAACACCTGATTCCTACAACCACCCCTGCCTCTACCTCGGGTGAGACTTCATCTACTTCACAGGTGTTGTTGAAAGGGCCGGTAGTTAGGGATTTGTTGGTGCACTCTTGAGTCTTGAACCCTGGTTCAGCCCCTATGCCAACACAGAGGCTAACACTAAATCAATTTCATTGAATGAGTGAAGGTTGACATGGAGGTCGAAGGTGGCTTTGGATTGTTTTTTAGCTGCCTCATTTTGTTGTGATCAAGATCGACGATCTTCATCAAGTGACTCTAAGGTCAGAAGGCACTGCTCCATTGGATAAGTGTTAGGTAAGAGCTCTATGGAAGTGCATAATGTGGGGATTTCTCACTCGATAGGGAGGGTGGATTTGATCCCATGGATGAGGTGGAATGATGTAAAACCAGTGGCAATTTTGACTTCCATGCGATAAGCCCGTTGTTATCACTAAAATTTTGTCCGCAACATCGCATGAAAATGGTTACATGAATACAACATCTCCAAACACCTATTAGTTCACCTACAACACCAAAAAATCATTTCCAAGAGGAAAAAAATATACAACAGGTCAAAAAATTGGCATGCGCTAAAACACTAAAGGAAGCGCATGCACAATGCATGGGGCAAAGAAGCCAGAAGAGCGCACAATGCACCATATGCATGACTGTGTACGATAAAAGTCACGCACTCCTATGAATGATGAATTTATGGTTCTTTTCGTCCCCTCACCCACTTATGGACCAGCTCCAAAATTAATCTGACCCTCAAATCAAATATGAATCTGAATGGAGGACTGGTCAAAGCCTTAATGGTTCCCTAAAGGGCCCCTTGTACACACTAATAACCGGTTGAATATTGTGTCAAAGACATGCTATAAAAGGGGGCCATGGGTGCACTAAGAATTTAGGAATCTCATAGTATTTTTATGTTGCCTATATCCTCCCTCAAGAAACCTCTTTTCTTCTTGGAGCATTCTGGCAACATCTCAATAAGCTATTCACCACAACTCTTGAGGGAACAAGCTTGGATTTCTTCACCATTTGATTTCTAGTTTATTATTGTAAGAAGAGATCTCAAATAGGGGATTCAATATCCCTCCCAAGGAGGAAGAGGGATCCACCAGTCCTCCTTTCTCTATGGTGTTTTCCAACTAATGTAGTTATCCATTGGTGGCATAATCATTGGTCATTTGGTTGATTGATTTTGGTTCAAAGTTCCTTATGCATTTTAGTCTTATTTCCTTAGTTATTTATTTAGTTGTTTCTAGCTTAGTTGTTTTCTTATTTCATGTGCTTGGATTGTTTAATTCATACAATAACGTTTGTCTTGTCTATCAGGCCCAACTAGACTTGTCAGTGCCCTTTCTTTTGTCACCCAAGTGATGAAACAAACACAACACCCATAAATTAGAAAACAACATATGATGTCATTTGGTCTTATGTTTGTTGATGATACATTGTAGCATAGTTTTGAGGACTTTATTGACAACCTCGACCTGTCCATTGGAATGAGGGTATTATGGGGAGGAGAACTCATGGGTGAAGCCTAACTTTGAGGAGAGTTATGCAAATATCTCATTCTGAAAGTGTTTCCCATGATAAAAAACTAAGTGTAGTGGGACTCCAAACCAGGTAATGATGTGGTTGAAGAAAAAATGCATTATTGTGTCAGTGGTGTTGTTAAATGTGCGCATGGATTTGGCCCGTTTGGTAAAGTAATCTACTGCCATGAAAATTTAATTGTGTCCATTACTGGATGGAGGATGGAAATTCATGAAGTCTATGCCCCATTTACAAAAGGGGATGACTATGATGACTGGGTGTATAAGAGATGATGGAGCTCACGATTTTTTTTCATAAATATGGAATTTGTCACATTGCTCAACAACGTGGATGCAGTCATGAACCAAAGTGGGCAAGAAGTACCCTAGTCGAATGATTTTTTGGGCAGTGGACATACCCGAGAGGTGACCACTACAAGCATCGTTGTGGCAATCATTCAAGACTCTGTCAGCTTCGTCGATGGTAAGACATTTCCAAAGAATGGTGTGGACCTTGCATCGATAGAGAATGTCTCTAATGAGGAGGTATTGGGGGGCTTGATGGTGAATGCATTGAATATCATCTGGAGAGAGATGAGAACTAAAATTCTGTGTATGAAGGTAGAAGAGGAGGTCGTCATACCAAGGGTCATCAGAGGGGATGAAGAAGAGGTGTTCATCGGGGAAATCCTCATTGACGGGGAAGCTTTAGCATCTGAGGGAAAAGTCATAATGAGTTTGGCGAGGACAAGAAATTTATTGATTTTGGGAGTAGAGAAATCCAGATCATATTCCTGGAGGATAACGATCCATCGGGAAAATTTACAATTAATATGTCGTCGACTCAACAAGTATTGCATGGGGTTGAAATCTTCTATGACTTTGGTCGTTCGAAGCACAATGTAATGTTATAGTTTTTCGATTGCGAAGACAACTTCTAATGCTAGTTTCTCGTCATGATTATACTTCAAGGGTGGTCCGAAAAGGTTTTTAATAATATAATAAATCACATGTTCACACCCATCATCCCCTAATTGGATGAGAACTCCTACTACTTAAATAATAGAGGATGATAAGTAGAGGATGTAATCATGATCATAGTCTGAGGGACTAATCAAAGGGGCATTGGATTGGGTGGATTTCAAATCATCAAAATATATTTGAGCATGTTCATCCCATCAAAATGGGATATCATGACACAGTAAGTGGAGAAAACCATGTGCTCGAGTAGAGTAGTCTGGGACAACGCGACATAAAAATTTGGCTTTGCCTTATAGGCTTTGTAGTTGTTATAAATTACTAGGTGGTGGAATTTCTATGATAGCTTGGACCTTGAGGGGATCCATATTGATGTTGTGTTGGGAGACAATGAACCCAAGGAGGCTCCCAACAGTGATGCAAAAGACACACTTGAGGGGGTGAAAGTAGATATCGTATTGGCGACATCGTTGGAAAATGTTGTGTAAGTCGTCTAAGTGTTGGGTTCACTTTTTGATTCGAGCAGTGAGGTCATCCAAATAAGAAAGGATTATTCAATCAAGATCATGAAAAACATAGGTCATGGCCCATTGAAATGTAGCATTGACATTTTTTATTCCAAAAGGCATGACGTGATAAGAAAAGATACCCCAAAGGGTTGTAAAAGCGGTTTTGTACTGATCTGTTGGATGGATTTGAATTTGATTATACCAGAGAAAACATCCATAAAGGATAGTGCTTCATGGTCGACACAATCATCGATGATTTGTTCAATGAACGAGGTTGGGAAGTTGTCTTTGGGACAAGCCTGGTTGAGATCGTGAAAGTTTGTGCAAACGCGAATAGTTCCCTATTTTTTGTTAACAGGGACAGGGTTGGAGACCCATGAACTGTACGCAATGGGGTAAATGAAACCAACAATGCATAACTTGTCAATTTTGGCTTTGATAGCCGCAAATTTGGATGGGTGGAGGGGGAATTTCTTTTTACGAATGAGGGTGATATTCGGCCAGGTGTCGATTCGATGTTCAACTATATGATCCAGACGAATTTCCACACATGGAAGGACTTTATTGGGTTCACCTAGTTGATTTGCAATGTGGTGAAGGTGGTGAACTTAAGTATTTTGAGTTTTTATTTTTTCATGCATTTTATTAATGCTTTGTGAGGAAAAGGTCTCATGCATTCTTATGCTTTATGAGATGCTCATGCATATTATTTGTTCTTTATGAGATTTTGAAAAACTCATACATTATTATTCATTATTGATGTAAAATGATTAATACTTGTGAGGGAAATTAGAATCAAGTATTTATCATTAAATTATAATTTTGGAAATTGGTTTTTATGTGAGAAACCACCTCACACCAATTTGCCATTTTTCTCACTATTAGGTTGAGAGAATCAAGGACATGGATGAAGATTATTTGATTCGGGTTATTTTCAGCATGAAATGAGAACAGAGATATAATAAAGAAATGCATAGAGATATCACAGATATCCAATAATATAACATAAATGTATCGGATATGCAACCATAAACACAGAGATACAATAATACACAATTTCTATTAATGAAAGAAATGTACAGAGACTGCAAAAATATATAGTGAAAGACTCACTAGAATGGTGGCAACTTATCTTTGAGAAGAGATGTGACGGCTACTCGCATTCACAAGAAGATGATTACAATGAGGCTCTGAAGTCCTTTTTACAATAAAAAGGAATGTCAAAAATCCTAGACATCCAAAAACCTAACCCTAGGAGATGAAGCACCAAAATTCATGTGGGACCTGTCTGGGCAAGTCAGTACATCAACTTCCCGGGGTCGTAACTTTTGCATGCGATCTCTGTTTGACGCACATGATACATCGTTAGAAATATCTATTCGAGGACTACAAATTTTGACAATATATATGATGATGATATTTTTCGACTAGTATATGCCAAAAAACGTCGTTTAGGGCCTCAAAACGGCTCCAAAAGTTCAGGACCCGAAAAACTGCCAAAAATAGTAAATTACCAAAATTGCCAGAAAATTGTTTTGAGCCAGTTGGAAAAGGTGGGTGGCCACAAATATCCACTTGGATCAATCCTCCCTCAGGGATAAATGGTATCCATTGCATTGAGTTCCTGGGGGAGAGGGAAAAGTGTTGGCTGAATCTGCATCTTAATGAGATGCTTGCCTTGTTGGAGAGGTTGCGCTGCTTAGCTTGTTGAAGGTTGTCATGAACATGTGGTTGGAAGGGTTGGAACTTTTTAACCAGTCTGACTACATGATATGCCTGTGTGCAGAAGGACTCTTTATACTTTGCCGCAATCTTGTCGACCTACTTCTATTGGATAGAAGGTGCTTGGGCCGAGGCTATAGTGGTTGCAATATCCTTTTGTTCACCTTTTGAATAGATTGTGAAGAAACTAAATATTGTAGTATGAGATACTACCTTGCAGAAATGTTTAGGTGGAACAGTAGTTGGAACTACCTCTGGTATTCTGTAGAGATGACCCCCCAGAGAAACAATGACACTGCGGGGTCGAGACTCATAAAAAATGGCGCTTCCACATATATATTTGGCCCAATACAACATCATAGACATCCAGTGAGGTAACATCACATAATACCTCATCCTTGAAGGGATGGATGCCATATGCCAATTGAAACTATTGGCTGACATGGATATCTCATCCTTGGCGAAGCCACCCGATTTTGTATGGTTGTGGGTGTGGTGTTGTCGACAATCCCAACTATTTGATGACCTCTGCTGAGATGAGGTTCTTCTGGCTTCCGCTATCAACAATAGAATGCAGTGGGGTCCCCTTCACCCACATTTGTGAATGAAAAAGGCACTCCCCCTCTTCAGGATCCATTGGTTCTTTTGGTTGAATTGTTGTGGTCAAGACAATAGCAGTGGGGTCTACGTCGATGATCTATCTTTTACCAATATTTTCATAATCACATTCCAAATCAAGGTTTGGCTCCTGTATTTGGTCTCGACCACCAATGACTATTTTGAGCTACATTCATCAGTGTTGTGCCAGGGGATTTTGTGGAAATCGCACCATTTTCCAGTGTCCTTCTTTGTCTTCCCGTGACCCTTCTTTTCCTGTGGCTTGGACTAGTTTTCGGGGGACTGTTTGTTAGGGACATATTTATCATACTTTGGTTGTTGCATATTTGCATACTAAAACCAGGGATGATTTTAAGGATGAAAATTTATTTTAAAATGTAGAAACCTTGACGAATCTTAGTAATCCTTCATATGCCAACTATAAATGTTTGGCAATATTTTTGTAAAAATATTCAAATTTATAAGGAGTATATATTGTTTGTATAAAATTTTGGTGATTTGTAAGGTAAAATAATTTTATCCTATAGAATTTGGACGAATGATTTTTAGAATAACGAATCTTTTTTTGGGGAAAACCATGGGAAATTAGCCCATGAGCGAAATTTAGCCCCTAAAATCATCCCTGACCAAAACTCTCGTTTGTTTTAGTGCTTAAATTTCTTCTCAATTTTAACAACATATCGATAAGCATCATCGAGTGATGAGATGTACAGAAAATCCATTTCAGTTTGGATGTATCTATGTAGATCCCCACGATACTTCATAACCAACTGTCATTCAGAGTCTTTGATACCTAGGTTGGTGCGCAAGGTATGGAAGGTATTGGTGAACTCTGGAACTGCTTGGCCCCTCTCTTGTCATAGCGTGGTTCATCTCATGTACTGGTCCTCATAGTTTCCAACAGGGTAATACTGTTCCTTTACCGCATCCATGAAAAAATCCCAAGTGGGCTCAGCCCCATATATTCCAGACTCCTCTGTGGAACTTTTATCCCAGTAATTTTCCCACCAATGTTTGACATGGGGGAGAGCTTTAAGGAGTGCAAAGGTGATCTTTTTCCTGTCGGAAAAATTGTGAACAGAGAAATAACCTTCTAACAGATTTAACCATTTGTCTAGGACATATGCATCTATCTGACCTTCAAATATGGGAATATCAAAATTAACTTGTACCTTGAAAGGAGAGGTTCTTCTAAAGTGTTTGTTTGATGAAGATACGTCTGTTTCTATAGGCAGGCATTGAAGGATGTGGGAAAAATTATCCATCATTGCGTCCCTCTATCGCGTGAGAGCTTACTCAATAAATAGATTGATAGAATCATTTGCTCCGTCATTTTTATTTTCTTCCTCCATGGAGGGTTTCCTGGGAGTGCGAGAGAGATTTTCTTCAAGAGAGACAAGCTCAAGACCCAAATTTCTATACTCGGACTTTGTCGGGGACATGCACTGAAAAATGATCAAGAGCATCCTGCTCTGATACCACTGATCCAGATTATTTTCGGCACAAAATGAGAGCGAAGATATAATAAATAAATGCATAGAGATATCGTGGATATCTAATAATATAACATAAATGTATAAGAGACGCAACCATAAAAAAAGAGATACAGTAATACACGATTTTTATTAATGAAAGAAATGTAAAGAGACTGTAAAAATAGAGTGAAAGACTCGCTAGAATGGTGGTAGCTTATATATGAGAAGAGATGTGATGGCTACTCGAATTTGCAAGAAAATGATTACAATGAGGCTCTGTTGACGGGCGAAAATGAACGCTCGCCAACTGGAAGAGTGGATCCGGTCCGGGGTTGTCTAAATAACCCAAGTTGTTTGGGATGACCCACCCTGACGGGTTTAGCGGCTCCGTTAGCTGATCTAAGTCCTAGGAAAACAAAAGAAAACTACACTAAGGAACTAATCTAAAGAAAACAAAAATTAAAGCAAACTAATAAACAAATCTGAAATAATATATACAATCTATTATCTATACTATATAGCAATAACTCTATAAAATTAAATGTTCAATTATCAACAGAGTTAGATCGAATTACAAATATACAATATTTACAGATTACAGAGTTAAATGGAAACCTGCAAAAATCATTTGTGAACTGTCCTAAGACAGCAAAACTATTGTTTCTTGATTTTTTATAATTTTATG
>ML780311.1:1052699-1067539 GCA_009831015.1 Picea engelmannii | reverse complement strand
TATATATATATATATATATATATATATATATATATATATAAACTACTTAAATAACTTAATAAACTGACCTATAATAACGCTTTCCAATTTGTCCTATGTAAAGGATGCAGTTCAGCTGTTTGATGGGAGGAAACCCACGCCAAATTCTTTGCAAGCTTCTTGTAATCCAGAAGCAACAGTTCTCTTTGAGTATCAATAACAGAACAAACAAGACATAAAATTGACAACAATCTTATGATTTACAAATCATCGCAGTTAGATAAATCTGTGTGCAAAGATCTGTACAAAATTATTCATTTAACGAAGAAGGTAAACATGTAATTCCTTAAATTGAAACAAAGTAATTGCTGTAATTTTAAAACAAGAGATATCATATATGGACAACACATAAAACAAATCACATCAACCTGCAATGAATTACGATAGCTAAAGCAGTCGATAATTAATTGCAAACTGATATGAAGAAAACTTGAAATAAAAGTTTGATATATTGAAAGCTAAACTTGTTACAATACATCAACTTTCATCCCAATCTACATCATAAATACATAGTCCGGTTCTACCCATATTGATGATGATGATTATTACAAAAAAAATAACAAGTATTTAAAGACCACAGGGTAAAACATCCCTATGGGAATTATCAAAAATAGTTTACAAAAAATCTAGGAATAATCTCCCAAGTCCCTATTTTTGCCTATGACTAACAACTGAAAACTATATCTAAACTGCTACAGCATGTCCCATTTGTCAATGAAATTCATAGGTACTTGTAAGTAGACAAGAATACAAAAGTTTAGATAATGTTTTATTGATAAAAATGACAAAAATCTAATTTTTTAAGACTAGCTACAGAATCTCACGATTTTGTAGCTGGTCTAATTTGAAAACAGAATCGTTTAAAATCAATGAAATGCTAACAAAAATATATTCAAATTATTAAAAAAATATTTAATTGCTAATTGGAAACCAAACAAATCATTCAAATAAAAAATTCTATGTTAATTGAGAGCAAATGAAATCATGTTTAAATCTATTTTAACCAAAACAGGTTGTAATCGATCAAGTCTATTTTTCATGCAATAGTTTATGTCAACTTAGAATTTAACAAAATCGTTTTCGAATCAAAACGAAATTAACAAGATCGTTTAAATCCAAACTAACAGAGTCGTATCAAATCTAAATTTGAATCCATCGCATTATGCAAGCGACTGTGCTAATCGAGGCACACAACATTGTTTGCGAATCAAATCACATAGGAACAAATTGAACCGATTTGAGACCGACACAATTGTTATGCAAAATCGTATCAATCAAAACATATCTGTGTCCGAATTTAGCAAACAAATCTTGTGTGCAGGTCGAATAGAATCATAATCTAAAACAAAAATATTGATTCAATCCAAAACAGAATCATTCCTGGTAAATTGAAGTCAACAGGATTGTTTAGAAACAAACAAAACTAATTGAAATCAAACCCAATCGACTATCCATACAAAATTGTTTCAAAAGAAACCCAAACAAATTCGAAAAAAAATTAATCATTTATACTAAACTGAGAATAATAAATTCTCATTAACTAAATCATAGATGTGTCCAAGTTTAGCAAACAAATTTCCCACTCATGATTCATAACGAAATTATTTTGGTAAAACGAAAGTAACAGAATCATTTTGAATCAAAATGAACAGAGCTATTGAAATCAAATCCAATCGGTTATATTAATTCAACCAAATCATAAAACAAAATTGATGTTGAAAAAACCATACCTGGACTGTAGGAAAACAATTTGGTCAGGATAACTTTAAATTGACGAAGGTCGTAACTGTCTCAACGTTTCTGAAGACAATTAAACCGGTGGTCTTTTGCTTCTTCTGACAGACTGCTTGATTTACTAAGTGTTACACGTCAAAATTACTCAGCGGGATAAGTGTCGCATGTTCCTCTCAATTGTCGTAAGTGTCACATCTTCCTTACAACTTTCGCAAGTGTCGCAAGTTGGTCACAAGTGTCGCAAATGATGTTCAGACATATTGCCATGATGAATGACACTAAGGAGACACTTATAACATCTCGTATGCTTGATTTGAAGAAGGAGAACTGGTTTACTGAAGTCAAACAACTCTTGACACCTGAAGAGAGCCCTAAAACAGAGGTTCTGAGGGGGAGCGCTCCTCTATATCAGCTCTAGGAGCGTTGGTGCTCCCCTATAATGCTTTAGGGAGTGTTATAACACTCCTCTTCCCCCTCTGAAGGAGCGCTTCTCATATTGCGAGCACTGGCGCCCCTCCATGGCTTACCAGGGAGCGCTATAGCGCTCTGATGCCCCTTCTAAGGGAGCACTCCCTAATCTAAGGCAGTAGTTGGCCCGTTGAGGAGAACAAGGGGAGGATCTTTCGAGATTAGGAGGTAGTTGTGCTCGAATTCTTGGTTTCATCAAGAGATCCCTGATCTAAGGAGAAGGTTCCCAACTTGTTCTAAAGATAACTCAAGAGGTTAAGCTCCTCTTTACCTATATAAACAAGCTCTATGATGGTGGAAAGGGGGAAGAACTGCTAGTATGAAACTTATGATCTTGGAGAAAATACACAGTCAGCCAAAGGAGAGTGATCAGTGAAGCTGCTGTTATCCAGGTTGTGGAGCTTTCAGGCAAGGGATAGACGAAGAGGACTTGACGAAGCTGTCGCACTCACATCTACGATTGTAAGTACTGCTATCGTTATTCTCATCAATATGACATTCTTGGCCTGTTTCTTTCTAGTTTGTGTCTAATGTCACATGAACTTATCATTAATTGATAGATCTGTTTTCAAGATAATATCAATAGAGTAGGAAGCGGTTATATCTTGTTTTGTCCACAGGATCCAGTGAGAAGCAAAGGATCGAAGTGAAACCGAGAGCGTGCAGGGACAAACGTCGATAAAAGGTACTTCTGTCATCCTTCCTTCTCAAGTGTTAGTTTAGATATATTTGAAAGGAAGTCAATGTCCATGTTAAGCATTTTCTGTCTAGAGTTAGGGTCAATCTCTTAGAGGCGATCTACTTGTCTGCAGGGAGATTTTCCTACAACAGAAACTGGCGACTCCACTAGGGAGATAGCCTCAAATCGAAACTTCTTATTTGGATTTGTCTCCTCATTGACCTTGTTCTATCCCTTGATTTTTTCAGACCTAGTTCACTCCTCTTTTGATTAGTTTCATGAGCTGATTAGCTCCTTACCTTATCACACTCAGCATAATTGTCGAAATTGAATTGCAATTTTTTGATTTTTTGACATTTCTGGAACTTTTAGACCTTGACGCCCCTGTCCTAGTGTTAATAGAGCGCCGACACTTCCCATACCCTTGCATAGAGTGCTATAATTCTCCTTTCCCTTGGAAACAGAGCGCCAACCTTTTTTAGGCCAAAAAACCTTCCAAAATTGCCCTGTTAAGGTTTTGCCTCTGTGTCTCCTCTGCTGAGTGACCTTGTGAGTCAATGTTTCTTCCCTTTCAGCCTTGACATCTGTCTTTTTGAAGAATAAACATCTTTTTAGTTGGATCTTGTAGCCTTCTTCGCCATTTTCATTGAGTTTTTCTTGTTGAGTGAAGTTCGAAACCCGTGCATTGTTTTTCTCTCCTCATCAACTGAATAAAGACCCTGGTGAAGGTCATCAAAGGCCTACAGACCTCTTCATCCCGATTTCAGTCAAGATCATTGTTCTTCAATTTTTTCTTTTGGGTGTGAAGTTTGTTTTCCTCTTTGATTATTTCTTTTCTTTCTCTTTTTCGTTTTGATTGCTATGAAAGGGTGTATTGTTTGTGTGACTTTTGCTTGTGCTAGTTTGATTTGCATTCATATAAGAAAGATAATTAGCGAGACGAGCATTGTGTTGTATTGATCATCACTCATACGCAAACAATAAAAGACATATTTATGATTGATTGTGCATATTAGAAGGCATTTAAAAGTTTTTTCATTACATTAGGATTTGATTGAGAAAAGAATCATTTGAGGGCATTCCTTATTTGTGCTTGATTAGTGAAAAGAACTCTCTCTCTCCCTTAGCTAGATGTTCATCAAAAGGAAATGATTGCTTATCATGTTCGATGCATTCTTTGGGTCTGAGTCATAATTCCATTTGTTTCACTTCCATGCACCCCTTTTTTCGTAAAAGAACAGCCATAAAAATCAACGCTAATTAAAAGTTATCTAGAACTTTTTTTTCTAGGATCCTACACCAACAGTAGACTAGGCTTAGTACTTTGGATTAGGGCTGTGAGCATAACTCTCCAAAGTCTCCAAAACAAACATTAGCATCCTGAGTTAGGGAGAGTCAAATTCAGTTATCGTATAAGTCTGCCTGGGATCCCCTTCTCACACAGGGGTTACGCACGAGGTCGCATTCGGGTGAGATACGAGGACTAACCCTCCATGGTTTAACTGATTGTGGTGGTCAGATCATATTATGGGGATCCCTTTGAGTCAAATCCACAATTACTGCGTGGAATCCTTTTAGTTGATTTCGAGCTTGATACCCTACCTGTACGTTCGGATCGGACTATCGACTGTTCCCACCTAGGGGCTGACTGGGAATTGGTAACCTTAGTGGCCATAATCTTTAGGGTCTTACACAAGGTGACGATGACGGGAAGTCTCACTATACCTGGAGCAGACATTGGTCAAACTCACTCGGGCTCCTTGGAGGGTAAATCCACAATTACTGCGTGGAAGCTTGCACCAAGGCGTAAGTCTGTTAAGCAGGTCTCCATTGTAACTATTCTGCCCTATCCCCGCCCCTTCTAGACTTGATCACGCGACATTGGATTTCATCACCAACTAGTACGGTCATCAAAAGAAGGTCCTGTTTGCTTGGTTTTGATTCTTAGATTCTTTTAGCGTGTGTTGTTTCTTTTCGTTAGTTGGCCATAGATTTCTTTCGCCGACTCTTTTCCACCAACATTGACCCTCCACGTCACTCACGGAGGCTACAGGGACTTCCTCTAGAAAATATGGAAGGAAACACCGCTCTACCCCCTCATTCTACGGAGGAATCTCCTCAACAGAGTGAGGTTCATAACGCTACAACTTCCCAGGAAGAAGTTCCCATTCCTTTGGAGAATTTTCAAATTGTCTCAGAATCTCCGGAAGCTTATCGCATTCCAGAGGGGTATGAATGATATATCCTCCACCTAAATTCCACTGGAGAATTTGTTGTCATCAATCCTTCTGAAATTCCGACCTGGTCTTCTCAGAACCCTTTAACTAGTGACCCCGTTTGGACTGCGGACGTCGTTCGGAGCCCACCACGCTTGGTATGAGATCTTTATGGGATAGGAGAAGGTGTCGACGCATATTTTTCCTACACTGTACCCCCAACTCACTTCACCGGTACCACCACTTTTATAGCCACACCAACCGTTGGTCCGAACATATCGTCCGTTGGCCCAAGGCCTACAATTCCCCTCCAGACAGCCCATTCGACAATGGCCCCTCACATTCCGACTATCCCTGCCGGCAATGCGGTAGTTAATCAAGCCCCGATTGGAACACTTGTAACACCAATACCTACACTCCCTTTTGGATTTAGGGCACTGAACACTTCCGCTACCACCAGTGCCCAAACCACTACGCAAAATGTACCAGGAAGTTCCATACCTATCCAATAACCCGGAGGGACCGGCCTTGGTGGTCCTAACCCGATCGGCAACACCGGTCAGTCATTGGCATCTAGCTTTCAGATCCCAGGAACTCTACCTCAAACTGGGGGGCATCCCCCCTCCGGAGGACAAATTCCATTCGGAGGGAACCCTAATGCTGGGGGGCATCCTCCCACCGGAGGACAAATTCCATTCGAGGGGTACCCTCATGCTGGGGGGCAGCCTCAATTCGGAGTACACCATCAACCACAAGAACAAAATGTGTCCGCCGCACCCAATCCGTGGAGCGTCCCTTTTCAAGGAAATCCACATGCCTCCATGGGACAAAATGTTCAGACTCCACAACAACCCCCTTATGGACAAATACCAAACCCACCCTATAATCCACAAAACCCATCTGGTTATCCTCCACTCACACATACTTCTCAAAAAATCTCAAATCCTATGTACCTTGGTCAAAACCAACCTCACATGAGAGGGCCCACGAGTTATAATTATCCACATAACCCAGTATTGGGCCCCACTGGTGTTCCTCTGCCACACCAGCATTACCCACAAGTTAACCGACAACTATCTTTTCTAGCCACTTTGGACCTTCCAGACTTGTCTCGGTTAACGAATGATCCCATTTATCATTCTCCAGTTTGGCCAGCCATTCCAGCTAAACTTCCTTCTGATATCCCAAAATTTGACAGAAATCCCAGAGAAGACCCGAACAATCATGTGATGACCTTCCATTTGTGGTGTTCATCCAACTCCCTCATGGACGATTCGATTCATTGGCGTCTTTTCCAACGAACGCTCATGGGTTCCGTAGAAAAATGGTATATTGAATTACCATGCGCATCCTTCCACGATTTCAACTCCCTTGCCATGTCCTTCCTCACACATTTCCAACTACCCATTCGATACGAGACGGGTACTGAACTATTAACCTCCCTTCATCATACAACGTCCATACATATCTCCGATCATATCCATGAATGGAGACGACGACAAAGGATAATCAAAGCGGTCATTCCCGACCAATTGTTAGCAGAATGGTTCACCAAATCACTGTTACCCCAGATTGCTCGTGATGTTGACATGGGTGGCGTAGTCGCCGAGGAAGAAGCCATCGCCCGGGCCCAGTACTTAGACTTAGTCTATTCACAATCCGGTACTCTATACGAGTTAATACCAAACGCTACCCGTTCCACTAACGATCCATCCAAACCATTGACTGCTTCGCATGCAGATGGAGTTATTGGCTCCGTCAAAACTCAATCTACTACCCAATATACTGGAACAATACAGTGGCCCACTTCCACGGCTTCTCCCAGTCCAACTGCACCCTCTTCTACCCCACCTCAAAATCAGGTTTCTGATGTGAATGCGGTCCAATCAACCCCTTCACAACAACTTGGGGGAAAGATGAAAGCGAGAAACAAACCTAAGAAGAAGAACAACAACGAGCAACCCAAGACCCAACCGCAAACCCCTACTATCGGAAAACAACCACAACGAAAACCGAAATTCCCATGTCTCATATGTGGTGACGATCACTACACTCGAGACTGCCCACATCGTGATGAAGTAGCCAAAATTTTCAAGGGAAATTCACAACCCGCTGTGCTCACTTAGCCTTTTCTGCAGCAACAATCTTTGGTTGCACAAACCCCCACGCTGGGGGGAAGTTCCAACCAACCCCATGATGAGGCCTCGACAAGTGCCCATATTTACATGTTTAACGGAGTTAATCTAACAACCCGCTCTGCGACATATGATGCACCAGTTAAACCTGATAAGTCGAAGATCGCTAATGGTTCTACATCAGACCCGTTACCATCCTCCGTCAACCCTCCATCTATAAGCCCTCCATCTGGGCCACTCCAGATTGAGAAACCTTATTTTGACTCCATCCTACGCCCTCCTAAGAGAACCATCTGGAAATCTACATTCAATCCTAATTCACGGGCTGCCCCAAAACTACAACATCGTAGAAGATTTGGCCCAAGCCCCGTGTGCCATGTCTGCCTTGGAAGTTCTACAACACTGTCCCAACCAACGTAGAACACTCTTAGCTGCTATTGGCGCTTTCGATCCCGAGTTATCAAACTACATCACATTTAATCTAGATGATCATCAACCGTGACTCTTCCACCAGCTAGCTTTCCAAATCGATGTGATTGTTCACAATCAACAAATCCACCGAAATATCCTGGACGAGGGAGATTCCACCTGTGTCATGTCTCTAGCCTGTTGGAAAGGCTTAAAATCACCTTCCCTTAAAAAATTCTCTACCATGTTATGTGCCTTTGATGGACGAGGTTTTCATCCCCATGGATTATTACAATCCTTAGTCATTCAGTTGGGAGGAAAAACCGTTACTGTTGACATCGAGGTGGTCGATGCCCCCCTCGATTACAACCTACTACTTGGAAGAAGTTGGTTCTACACGATGAATGTCGTCGCCTCGTCGGTGTTTCGATGTGTACAATTCCCCCATCAAGGAAAAATTATTACCATCGATCAGCTCGATTTCTGCACACCCGACGCTCGCATCCCAACTACCAACAACATTCTCTTTCTGGGAGACCACCCGGTTACGTATGAAAGCGTTGGTGTTGGCTTATTGAAAGATTCTAGCCTCATGGGTACTTTCCCTACACCACTTCCACCTACTGCACATCACATTGCCGTCATCAATATGATCTTGACTTTGCCTTATCAATCCTTGGAATCATCTGACCCTTGAATTGTGCCTAGTCCTTTGGAATTCGATGCGCTCGGTGACACCATGCCACTGAGCCTAGCCGAAGCCGCATACGTAGCTATTCAATCTACCTCTCCCTCATCGAACACTTCACATTCATTGGCACCTGATACTTATTCGGTGCCCTCTTGGTTAGATTCCCTATCATCTGTCATCGATTACATTTCCCATATTTTCCCTTCAGACGAATCTATCATGGAAATGATCAACATTGATGATCTGCCCTGGGATGACAACCACCACCGATCCTCTTTTCTTCCACCTTTGGAAGAAGTTCAAGACATACGATCTGTCTTCCCCCTTGATGTTACCGATGCTCCACAATCCCCTATCCTCACACAAGATACTCTCTCTGAGGGGAACATGGGTAACATCTCTACTATGGTCACAATTGACATTTCAATCAAAGAAGGTGTCGTGTAAAACATCAACCTTGGTGCTAATTGCACACCCGATGAAGTGGTCTCTTACACCGCTTTATTCAAATAATTCCGCGATGTCTTCACATGGAGTTACGAGGAAATGCCAGGGATCGACCCTTCGATCGTCGTACACAAAATAAAAACCTACCCTGACGCGAAACCGGTTCGGCAAAAGCTTCGCCCGGTTCATCCCAAGAAAATCACAGCTATAAAGGAAGAAGTTGAAAAACTTCTAAACTATGGCTTTATCTATCCCATCCCTTTAACCGAATGGGTCTCCAACCTTGTTTCGGTTGCTAAAAAACAAGGGACCATCCGTGTTTGTGTTGACTATAGAGATCTCAACAAAGCTTGTCCTAAGGACAACTACCCTACACCCTTCATCGACCAAATCATCGATAATTGCGCAGGAAGCGTAATCTTTTCTTTCATGGATGGATTTTTTGGATATAACCAGATTGAAATATTGCCCAGGGATCAACACAAGACAACTTTCATCTGCCCTTTGGGAACTTTTTCCTACCAAAAGATACCTTTTGGCCTTAAAAATGTTGGAGCCACTTTCCAGCGAGCCATGTCGTACGCTTTTCATGACATCAAACATATCGCAAAACCGTATCTTGACGATTTGCCCGCACATTCGCTAAATCGATCCGATCGTATTGATCATCTACGCGCGATTTTTCTGCGATGTAGGTTCTACCGTATTCGTCTGAACCCACACAAATGAATTTTCACTGTCGAATCTGGTCGACTCCTTGGTTTCATTGTCTCCAAATATGGGTTTGGGGTGGACCCCTTAAAAATCAAGGCCATCTTAGCCTTACCTCCACCCACCAATTTAACCCAACTCCAAAGTTTGCAAGGAAAAGCAAACTTTCTTTGTCGTTTCATCTGCAATTACGCTGAGATCACTAAAGGATTCATATGGTTACTACAAAAGAACGTCCCTTTCATCTAGGATGACACATCTCAACAGGCATTCGACGCTCTCAAGCACGCTTTGACCCATGCACCTTTGTTACATCCCCCTGAATATACAAAGGATTATATCCTTTAATTGGCCACTTCTACTTCCACCATTGCAATGGTGTTAGTCCAAGAAGACTCCAACGACGAAGAACATGTGATTTATTATCTGAGAAAGAGTTTATCTGGACCTGAACTCAGATATTAACATGTCAAGAAACTGGCTCTGGAAACCGTCATCGTTGTCCAAAGGTTCCTCCACTACATCTTATTACGCACCACCACGGTAATCGCAGAATCCAACCCCATGTACCACGTCCTGACACGTCAAGTACTTGGGGGCAAATATTCAAAATGGATCGTTATTCTTCAAGAATTCAATCTTGAGTTTACAAAGGCTAAAGCCAAAAAATCCCTGGTGTTTGTCGAGATCATCTGCACTCTCCCTTATGCCGATGAAAACATCGAACCTAGATATTCTCTTCCCGATGAATCTCTCTTCCTCATTAGCACCTCTGATCCTTGGTACGGATATATTCTCCTCTACCTTCAAACATAACGTTTTCAGTCCAACATCTCTCGTGAAGAGAATCGACGCAGTCGTCATCACTCTCACCATTATCTCATCCTCGATGACACTTTATATCACCGTGGTATCGACACCATCCTTTGGTGATGTTTGACTCATGAGGAGGCTGAACACATTTTGAACGATTGTCACCTTGGCGCCTGTGGCGGTCACCTTTTCGGGATGGACACAACCCAAAAAATCCTACGTGCCGGCTACTTTTGGCCCTCGATTTTCAAAGATTGTATCGAGGTTGTCAAGAAATGCCCACCCTGCCAAATCTTTAACAAGAAGGCATGCACCCACCCTATGGCGTTGCACCCTATTATTGCCATCAACCCCTTTTCCAAATGGGGCATCGATTTCATGCAGTGTAAACCTACCTCAGCCGGGGGGCACGGTTACATTATCGTCGTCGTTGATTACTTCACCAAATGGGCTGAGGCTATGCCTACCTTCCTGAATGATGGCCGTACAGTAGCTCTATTCCTTTTCAACCACATCATAACTCATTTTGGTGTACCACGTGCCATTGTCACTGACCATGGTGCACACTTCAAAAACCAGATGATGAGCGAGTTACATGCCAAATTGGGTTTTTGCCATGAAAATTCATCACCTTACTACCCTCAAGCAAACAGACAAGTTGAGGCTATCAACAAAGTCCTAAAAACCATGATCCAACAAATGGTAGGGGAAAACAAGACATCGTGGCATTTACAACTATTTTCTGCTCTCTGGGCCTATCGCACCTTTGTGAAAACCTCAACTGGATTCACTGCTTTCCAGTTGGTCTATGGCATTGAAGCCGTCCTACCGATCGAGTGTGAGATCCCATCACTCAAACTGAAAGTAGAACTCCTGCCTCATACTTCCACGAAAGAAGAACGATTTCTGTATCTTTCCAAATTGGACGAAACGCGTCGTGATGCTGCTCTCGCCAATAAGGCACATCAAAAATGAATTAAAAGTCAATATGACAAATCTTTCCACCCTCGGACTTTCGCGGAAGGAGACTTAGTCCTTGTTTACGACCAAGATCACGATAAATTAGGGACAGGAAAGTTAGAACCCATGTGGCACGATCCCTACATCGTGAAACGTGTCCTACATAAAGGTGCCTACGAATTAGTTGATCATGATGGAATTTCCCTAGGAGAGCCCCGAAACGGGCTTTACCTTAAGAAGTACTATGCCTAGATCACCTAGCATTTGTACTTTGTACATTATTGTATTTATTTTTGGTGTGTCTATTTCTTTCGCGTGATCGAGTCTTTACCGTTGCCACTCATGACTGTGCCTGTGTTTTCATGCGCAGATGACGTCCTCATTTCCTATATTTTTTGGGTTCGCAGATGGCACTATCCGACATACCCGGAACATTGCTTAAACAGCTTGGGTTATTTACCAATTTGACCAGGTGGTGAGCTCAGGAGGCATTTGTTTAGGACCAACAACAAACAATATGGCAGAATACCATGCTGTCATTAGACTGCTGACCCACGCTTCCTCTCTAGGTATCTCTTGCATCATTATTTACTTATATTCCCAACTGGTGGTTTGTCAACTCAATCGTATCTATGCTATCCGTAGTCCTATCCTGCTACGCCTACACTTGCAAGTTCGTCATCTCGAACGAATGTTCGATTACATCGAATATAGACACATTCTGAGAGAACTTAATAGTGTTTCAGATTCATTAGCTAATTATATCATGGATCGGTATCTTGCCCACATATAAGATTCAAGGAAAGAAAAACTCTACATTACATGTAAATTAAAACACATCACAGACATCATCATGTACAAATCACTGGCATCATAAAAAATTTAAACTGTATATATATATGGCGTGACTGAAATGTTTGTATTACATCAAAAAGTGTGTAGAAGAGAAAAATATTGGGTCTGTTTACCCATACAACATCGCTTGACAAGGCATACAAAAACATGATCACGGGGAGACTCTAATCTCCCCGCACTGCGTTGTGCTGTGAGTAACACACTACTGCACGCACTACGCGCCTCAACAGAGAATTGATATTCTATGGAACTCCTACAGTGTGTCGTTGTAGATGTAAAGGCACATCCCCCCTCCGCAGAGGAGGGATACCCATCGTAAGGCCTTGGAGGTTCCTCTCAACCTCCCGGAGACCCACCGCCGGTACTGCCGGGTCTGCTGCGACTGGGGCACCTCCATGATGCCCTAGTACTGGTATATCAACTGGGTGCACTGCTCCCTTGTCTTCATGTTGGAACAAAACATCTGTTATAACTCTTTTACATACCCCCAAAAAATACATATACATCAAAAACTTAAAAAACAAAAAACTAGACAAGGTATGGCTTAGTCTCTTACTCGACTCATCCCAATATTCCCCCGCGGGAAAAATCAAGTCCATACTCCCACGGAAGTCTATGTCGGCATAAGGGAAGTCCTCTATCCAGAGGTGTTGTCGTCTCAACCAGGCAAAGAAATCACCAGTAAAGTGGAACTCTGACTCCGAAACTAGCCTTGGAGATAGACTAGTCCACCTCTCCATCCGAGGTTCGTCCACTGGTCGTACTGCCAGCACTATTTGAGGATGCATATGAGGGATGCACTCTAGGAAAAACAAGAGCAAAAAAATCCATAACCGAACTGCTTCTGACCAGTCTTGCACCGTGATATCTGTTCCTTCACATTCCGAAGGAACACTGCACTCCAGTTGAACAGTGTTGGTTCCAAACACTGCACACCATAGGTGTTACACATTATTTTCGTCATCCCTATGATTGTTAATGATGTAAACCTATCTGTCACCTTCAGAGGGGTCAGTGGCCTGAGTTCCTAAAGAGAGAAGGGAGAAGAACTTCTCCTGAGAAAAGAAGTTGCTTTTTCCTATGTAAAATCCTTATAAAAAGGGAAGTTTGCAGGTTGCTATATAGCTAGGGTACGAGAATGACCTATTCTCGCAGGTTGCACTATAGCCAGGGTGAGAGGTGTTCACAGGTTTCTATATAGGCAGGGTGCGAGAATGACCCATTCTCGCAGGTTGCACTATAGCCAGGGTGCGAGAATTCTAGCACGTGGGAAAAATGAGTGTTTTCGTGAATCTTCTAGAAGGAGAAGCTTCTATGGTGAGGTGGCATCCTAATAGTTTGGATCTTACTCGCTTTCATGATTTAGTGGGATCATCCTAACCTCCTCACCTTATCTTCTTCAGATTATAAAAGGAGAGGAGTTCTCATGGAGAAAGTTAGCTTTTGGTTGGCTTGGAATTATTAACTTGGTTGGAGTGGCTTTGAGATTTTCTTTGTCAAGATAGATTGTGAGTAGCTATCAGATCTATGGTTTCAGAATCCTTGGACCAAGAAGTGTGTGGGGAACAAAGGACAGTTGGAATGGACCTTACGACATCAAGGCCATGGTTGTAATCTCTCTTTCACATTTAATATGATACAATAATATGATTCTTTCCTATAAAGCTTGTTGTGTTTTATTGTATGATTCCTTGATCACATACATAGGTTTATATTGAGTTTATGTTATCGCTATCACTTTGGTTGGTTTGTGTTGTTTTGATCTTCACTGCACAAGAGCACTGGAGTGAAGCGGGAGAAAAAAAGACTAGGAAGCTATCATAAGGTATGTCCATGATTCTTGCCTCTTAGTAAATTCAATATTTAAAACTTAAGGAAAGCGTCCTATTCTGTCCTGCTTTGTTCTAGATCTAGGTGGATCTAGGGAGATCGGTTTGTGTTCGCACTCACGGATTTATCCAATAACAAAATTGGAGACTCCACTGGGAAACAGATTGTTTCCTAGTTAGTCTAGTTTCCCTTGCTTTGATTTCTTGTTTTCTGTTCTCTGAGTCTGTGGGAGATCCACCAAGACTCTCTGGATTTGAAAGTTCTCTCAAAAAAATTTGTCCTCTTCCAAATTTTGTGTTTACAGAAGTTCTCGCACTGTGCCCTTTATCCACCTGCGAGAATCATGTGAGTTCGCAACCTACTGTGTAGTCCAATGCAAACACCTCACAATCAACCTATGTCTAGCCTGCGAGAATACCTAATTCTCGCACTGTAATATACTGCTAGCCTGCGAACTTGTGTGTGAAAATTTTTGGATTGGGTCTTGTCATTTTTGATGCCCAGTTTTGCTTTGATCAACTAGATTGAACTTTTGGAGCCTATATTGATCTGTTTACAGTCTGCTTGACATCTTTTGAGTTGTTTTTAGCCATCTTTTCTTTGTTTGGTTTTGAACGATTAGTCTTTTGCTTTGAGTGTCTTTCAATTACAAAGCATGTGTTTTCTTTAGAATTGTTTAGGGAAAGATCAGTTTTCTTCTGAATAGTTCTCTTTAAAAGAAAACTTTTAGTTTGGGTTTCATTGTTTTAAGAAAGTTCATTATTGCTTTTAGTGAAATTTTTGAAACAAAAAGATTTAATTTCTTGCTTTATATTAGATTGGGGGCATCTTTGCATTTGAAGTAGCGAAATTGC
>ML780311.1:1035171-1047298 GCA_009831015.1 Picea engelmannii | reverse complement strand
TTTCACATTTAATATGATACAGTAATATGATTCTTTCCTATAAAGCTTGTTGTGTTTTATTGTATGATTCCTTGATCACATACATAGGTTTATATTGAGTTTATGTTATTGCTATCACTTTGGTTGGTTTGTGTTGTTTTGATCTTCACTGCACAAGAGCACTGGAGTGAAGCGGGAGCAACAAAGACTATAGGAAGCGATCATAAGGTACGTCCATGATTCTTGCCTCTTAGTAAATTCAATATTTAAAACTTAAGGAAAGCGTCCTATTCTGTCCTGCTTTGTTCTAGATCCAGGTGGATCTAGGGAGATCGGTTTGTGTCTGCACTCACGGATTTATCCAATAAAAATACACCACCTGTGATCTCGACGCCAGATGAGCGCTAGTGCTTCTGGTCACGCTTGTGATAGTGAATAGTATAGACTGGAGAGGCAGATCTCGTATATCCTTGATAGGGATCCTGCCCCCTACCAACCTTGCTCCCGGAACGCAGTGGCATGCCAGATACACATCCACCTTATCAGGTAATTCCCTCTTCCCAGTAAAAGCTATGGGGACCCCTCTTTTCGAGAGGCTGGTCAAAAAGTACACATCTTCCAACTCAATGGTTAGGAGTTGTGTGCCGATACGGAATCGTTGTTCCACAACATCCCAAAGGCCAATCATATGCTCAAGTAATAACACCTCTCTCTTAATTTTTTGCAATTTGAAGAACTTGAGCAAGCCACAAGCTCGCAATGCAGCCCACGTGCGAGGACTCCGTAGAGCGGCTAAATCATCCATCTCATGTTCCCTCTCTTTCCATTCAATCATGATTGCCGAAGATACCTACAAAACAAAAAATCAAGAATTTCATCATTCCTCACATTTTTGTAATTTCGGTGATTTTCAAAAGCATTTTAAAACATGAAATGAAATTCCCATGTCATCTAAAAGCAACCACCTCACTCTTTTTTAACCACCATGCCCTTTAACATTTGTCAAGTAATGATAAAAATGATTCAAAAATGCAAAACGACTTTGGGGGCTGCGTGGGCAATTGGGGGGGATTTTTATGAATTGTTTTACTAAAAATGACTGGTCCAATCGATTGCAAGGGTGTAGAAATACTAACAACCCTTCTCTAACACATTTTTGTAAAAGAATCCCCCTATTTTATTAATTTTTTAAAAAAGAGGCTGATTTGGTTCAAAGAGGAGAGACCTAGGGCTTTGTGTTTTAAATAAATAATGCCATGAAAATCAATTTGAAACCATGTAATTGAAAGAGCAAAGGATGAACACCTACCCGGTTTGAACGGTGAGCAAAATGATCGATCGTAGCTCCAGCAGCGAGAAAAACAAGATTTGCTTCAAAGGGAGATTCTCCACTACTCCAAAAATCCTTGCAAATGAAATGGTAAATGAATTTTCAAAATCAATTGTTATTTATAAAATTTCATTTTTATAAGGTATGGTCATTTTTGGGTTTCTCTAATGATGTGATGGCTTCACTAAACTCTGGTTTGTAGTTTATGGCACCGCAGGTTTCCTGGCAGTTCTAATGAATTATTCACCTTGTCGCATTTATGAGCATAGTCTTAGTTCGTTCTCGAGCTCGACAATATGAGAACGTAACCGGGTAAACTTTTATCTCTTTTTCGGACCCGTACAGATACGAATACACGAAAAAGGAACCCCCCTGGAGTCTTCTTTAAACCCTTTTCAGACTCTCTAAATATGAAAAGATTGTCGAGTGATCTTGCTTCCTTTCACACTCGTTAAAAGGTCAGAAAGGGCGTCTTTCGAGCGATAGTTTAACCCTTTTTCGGTCTCGTTGGACTATTGTACGAAAAAGGAACTGAGAGAGTTATCTTTTAAGTGTTTTTCCAAACTCTATAATCCTGAAAAACCTTCGATTTTTCTATCTTTGGACTCGTTAAAGAAAACATCAATAGACCCATATGGGACCGAAACCTTACTTATTCTGGTTCATTAAACAAAGGAAGAGGAACTTACTGAAGGTGAGTTATATCGAGCATGTGTTATCCTCCTCAAGCTCATTAAATCAAAAAGAGGTACTCATCTATCTGGATGGGGGAAAAAATTGAAAGGAGCAAGCCAAGCGGTCTCTTGAGAACATCATCCAACACTTCTTAGAGTCGCCCTTGAACACGGCACTGTGTCATTTGCACATATCATAATCCGCTAAACCTCTACACTGAGCCAACCCTTTGAGTTCATTTTGCTCCTTTGGGTCACCCGACGCAAGTCACGATACCCACTGCATAGTTTTGGTCCATGTCATGTTTCGTTGTTGTGCCTCAGTGTTCAAGGGAAGTATCTGCCTCGAGAGTCAGCCATCCCAAATATCTTGCCTCAAAACCTGTGTCAGTCCATGTCCATTTGATCTACCAATTACATCTCTATGTCCGTTTCATATCATTAATGGGGGATACATCAAGGCCCTCCCTCGACGAGTCTATTCAAGTCGACTTCAACACATTATCCAGGAACTAGACTTAGAAACCAGTTAGTACTTTGGGACCTGCATGCCTCAATGGCAGGCTTCCTCACGTTTGATAACAGGTTTACATCATTGACCTCTGATCGGATGATTCCATGGATGTTTGACTTCATATCATCCATTCACATTCTTTGGAATGTACTAGGGTACCTTGGGAATCATTGACATTAATGGTGATCTCCCTCGCACTTGTTATCGGTTCACACCATTGACCAGTAATCAAGTGGTTTCTACCATGTTCGACATCAGAACATCTATTCACATGGTCAGAATCGTACCACATTGGGATCGGTAAGAAGACCCTGGGTTGAGTCATCACTTTGATATATACTTTGCCCAGGTTGCAAAGGAGTTTTCTCTTGAACAATGACACATATACTGTTACATAGATCCACTTTGTATTAGTCGTGGCTATGTCTTGTCATCTCGTAGATCCATTGTGTATTCTTCGTGGCTACGATCAGTTCAGGTCATCAGAGTATATATCCACAATGTATTTTCAGTGGCTATACCTTTTTATCAATAAAATTATGGATCCGCAGTGTATTTTATGGTGGCCATATCTTACAAGCCTTGATCACCCAAGCATAGGTATGCTTGCCTTGGGTTTTGAAATATGTCATGATATTTGTTGGATGTTTGTGTGCAGCTTCTGTCAGGTTCTCCGAGTCTATACCCTGGCTTGAGATTATACAAAGTATTTCAGTTATCATTTGGCATCTTCTAACTTCATACTTTGGGGGGCATTCTGTTACATGTCAAAATTACTCAGCTAGATAAGTGTCGCATGTTCCTCTCAATTGTCGTAAGTGTCGCATCTTCCTTACAACTTTCACAAGTGTCGCAAGTTGGTCACAAGTGTCGCAAATGATGTTCAGACATACTGCCATGACGAATGAAACTAAGGATACACTTATAACATCTCATATGCTTGATTTGAAGAAGGAGAACTGGTTTACTGAAGTCAAACAACTCTTGACACCTGAAGAGATCCCTTAAACAGAGGTTTTGAGGGGGAGCGCTCCTCTATATAAGCTCTAGGAGCGCTGGCGCTCCCCTATAATGCTTCAGGGAGAATTATAACACTCCCCTTCCCCCTCTGAAGGAGCGTTTCTCATCTTGAGAGCATTGGCGCCCCTCCATGGCTTACCAAAGAGCGCTATAGCGCTATGATGCCCCTTCTAAGGGAGTGTTTCCTAATTTGAGGCAGTAGTTGGCCCGTTGAGGAGAATAAGGGGAGGATATTTCGAGATTAGGAGACAGTTGTGCTCAAATTCTTGGTTTCATCAAGAGATCCCTGATCTAAGGAGAAGGTTCCCAAATTGTCCTAAAGATAACTCAAGAGGTTAAGTCCTCTTTACCTATATAAACAAGCTCTATGATGGTGGAAAGGGGGAAAAACTGCTAGTATGAAACTTATGATCTTGGAGAAAATACACAGTCAGCCAAAGGAGAGTGATTAGTGAAGCTGTTGTTATCCAGGTTGTGGAGCTTTCAGGCAAGGGTTAGACGAAGAGGACTTGATGAAGCTGTCGCATTCGCATCTACGATTGTAAGTACTGTTTTCATTATTCTCATCAATATGACATGCTTGGCCTATTTCTTTCTAGTTTGTGTCTAATGTCACATGAACTTATCATTAATTGATAGATCTGTTTTCAAGCTAATATCAATAGAGTAGGAAGTGGTTGTATCTTGTTTTGTCCACAGGATCCAGCGAGAAGAAAATGATCGAAGCACAACCAGGAGCATGCAGGGACAAACATCGATAAAAGGTACTTCTATCATCCTTCCTTCTCAGGTGTTAGTTTAGATAGATTTGAAAGGAAGTCAGTGTCCATGTTAAGAATTTTTTGTCTAGAGTTAGGGTCAAGCTCTTAGAGGTGATCTACCTGTCCGCAGGGAGATTTTCCTACAACACTAAGTATTAATCAAGGTTTCAAGAGTGTGAGAGGTTGGATGGGTTAGAGGGGTTTTGAGGCACAGGCCTAGAGAACTCATAAACGTTTCAGCAAATGCACACAGACCCAATATGTACCTTTCAGCCACGGAGAAGATCAGAAACTTGACCTCTAAAACATGAGCTAGATCTCTGTAACAACTCGATTTCTAAGGAAACTGCTCATGATGAAGATAAAGGGGATAATTTTGGTTCTGGGTTTTCAAGGGTTTGATCTGATTCAAAACCGTTTGCCCATAATCACTCACGCAAAAATGTGTCTCTGGGAGGTAATTACGGGGGAAATCTTCTCTAGCAATCAAACAATAACTAACTCTGAACACTATTGGGGTTAAATTCACCCTACATGAGCCAGGCGAGAACACACAGTGAGAAGGGTACATGGACAGGGGTTTGAACAGGGTATTCGCAGGATCGAATAGCTCACAGACTTCCCCGAAACCAATAGAGGTAACCCAGGATAGAGGGCAGGATTTAATGCCAGAGTGTGCGAGGGTGGTGGAGCTAGATCAGCCCATGAAAAACAGTCATTTCCCAATGTACAATTGACGATGCATATGGTGATTCACATCACTATGTTAAAAAACAATGCCTACTCAAACAATTAATGAAATCTATGGTAAGTAGACCCAAAAATTTGCATAAGCATAGTGTTTGCATAGTTTTAAAACTGAAACAATGATTCGAAATTAACACCAAGGGTTCGATCATATCAAATAGTTGTTTTATGAAATGATTGCGCCAAGGGTCTAATCCATAATGTCAATGTGTTTTCATGAAACCAATGTGTCAAGGAAATTGATGAAAGACTATAGGAAATCGAACCACCAATGTATTAAGGACTCAATGACAGTCACTATAATATCATCACAATTTTATAAAAATAAAATCAAATTAACAACAAAAGAATGCCAAATGAGTAAAGATCTTGGTATCTTGCCAACTGTGCGAGTATAATTAAATTGGAAATGCAATGAACACATAGACAAGAGTAACCATAATAATCCAGTGATGATTGAAGTGACTTCGAAATCAATTTTTTCACGCTTGCAGTTGTGAAAACGAGAACAAAAGGTAGTTGTGCAAATGCGCAAAATAATCATGACGTTATATCCAAAAGATTGCAATGAGAGTCAAGGGTTCCAAAACACTTATGTAGGCAGCTTATAAAGATAGGATAAAAATGCGAAATAGCTGCCAACAATGGCGACACACTGGTAGAAGCAGTTATCTCTGCCAAATTTAGCTTGTGATAATGAGAAAAATTCTAACTCAAAAATAACAACCAGAAAATCATTTAAACATCATCATTAATCAAATATTCCAGCAGTGCTTAAAGGATGAAAATTGATAACAGTCTTAAGACAAGAAATCCATGATATTAAAGATAAAATCCCCAATACTGTTGACAGAGCCACTGCTGCCAGCAGGCATCCATAGCCTCGACAAGGTTTCCATTTAACCCACTCTGATATCTGTATCCTGCCAATAAGTTCCAGATTAGAATAAAGGACATGTTAAGGTTAAGAGGTTTCATATTTGCAATTTTTCATATACCCAACATTGCTTCGCTACCAGTAGGCCTGTTCAGTACCCCGGTGAAGTTGTCTTGGTGTCATGCATGCATTTACCCGCTGCCAGAAGACCTGTTCAGCATCCCGACAGGTTTACAAGAACTTCCCACAACTCTTCTAATGATTTTTTTTTTTTTAAAGATATATAGTTGAGCGGGGTGACGCTGAAAATTATGATATTTTAACATATTTTTTACATACCTCAACATATGTTTTTTAGAACTGTCCTTAATTAAGATCCAAAGATGGTTTGTTTACAGAACCAAATTTCTAAGGCAGGGAGACATCTTCTGAGTTATTCCTTTAAGGAACATGGACAGTGTAAGAAGATAATAGATGATCATGACAGGCTTTACTCATAGATCGAAATCAATTAACTTATTTCAAACAACAGTTTTTGCCAACATAGATGTAAATTTCAGAAGTATATAATTGATGTTTACACAACTTTTCAGCAGTCATTTCAGAAAAAGAATTTTTTGTTTTCTTTGCCTGACCAGTTGATAATGCAGGTATGAGTATTTCAACAACAAAAACTAGTAAGCATAAGGGAAAAATCAAAACACACCAGCGAAGAAAGATTTGAAAGCAAAGAAATCCACACACAAAAAATATGTACAGAAGGTGCATCTGAAAACCTCATGCAACAAATCCCTGAAAGAAAGTAGAAAAATCTTGTTTGATCGGAAAGTAGTCCTACTCTTGGTACCTTGGGTTAGGGTTGATTCAAATTTATTTATCTCTTTACTTTCCATTTAAGATTTTCATGACGATACTGCGTTTTTGAAAATGAATATTCAACTAAGAGTAAAGAGAAAAGGATCAAGGGGACTTCCCTGACAATAGTCGTATTATGGTTCTCGTGGTGCGCCCACTTGCGTTCATGACTGCATTATTACAAAGAGAACTAGTGAGAAATAAAACTAAAAGAAAACCTATTCCTAAACCTACTCTAACTACTAAAAAAATAAAAAATACTAAGTGAAGTCATGCTTCCAATGTAGCCATCGAAGTAACTCTAATCCTGCAATGGAAACAAGATAAAGAATTACTAATAAGAATGGTAATATATCAACAAATGATAGAAACATATCACACTTACCTTCATAATAATCATCTAAAAACAAAGTAAGCATGATATTACCATTCCCTTGAATATTCTTGTTTATGAATCCTCCAACCATTGTGCAATCTTGTCGTGATAAGGGTCATAATGGCATGGGCGAGTGTAAGTAGTATTGAAAAACTTGTCAGGATTACGAGGAAATGGAATAACCATCAGCCAAGGCTGAAATACCCCATCCTCTTGATAATTCTCTAAGTTTTCATTAATTTCTTCACATGGAGGATCTAAAAGAAACATGTCACGCCTACTTCCAAGATACTTGGGTAAAAAGAAATCAAGCTCAACTTTGTCTTTATTATGAAATTTTTTCATATATGAATATTCAAGCCATCCTAAGATCCTGTCACAAAAATGGGGATGCAAACCATGACTTTGATGAAATGAATATATCAATGGGAAAATCAGCATAGGAGGATTCGTGCAATCAATTAGATCATTGGTTTGAATGTTTCCTTCGATGAGATTGATCATTTCAAAATGTGAAGCATAAACATTAAGATTCGAGCTAAGAATGTTTGATCTCCATAAGATTAAGATGCAACTTAGAATGTTTCATCTCCATAAGATATAATGCATTGTCCTTTTCAACAATAAACTGTGTAAAATCATCTCGGAACATGTCCTTTTCCCATGTGAGTGATGAAAGTGAACAAGCATCAAATCCAAGTTTATCAATGTTAGGTTTGGAATTGATTTCACCAAAATTTAGCATATCGAAAGGATATGATTGTGGTGGAAAAGAGTAGTATGTTTTAGGTAAGATGTCAAGTCCACCAGAATCTAGGAATAGATAAGGATATAAAGAATAAAAGGAATTAGAAATAAGAAGATGAAAAGAATCGCTTGAACTATGATACTCAACAATGGTATTCTCAAGACAATTCTCTTCACTTTCTTTAAAAATCTTACTCTGTTTTGGTGACGAATTCCTAAACATAATATGATCATCTGGATTTTCCTTTTGTGTGATAGATAATTCAAAATTTATGTGACCAACATCTAGTCTTTCCTGTGAACAAAGTGCATTTTGAGGATGAAGGTTTAAAGTTTCTTCTTCTAGTTGTATATCTCCTTCTCTAATCAGTTTCATAGGAGTACTAGAACATTCAAGATGATTTTTGTTACTTAAGTGTTCTTCAATAACTAATTTCAAATGTTGATTAGAGCATGAGTTACAAGAATGAGGGTATTCACCCTGAGCTAGAAACGAATCATCTTCCATACTAGTCTTAGACTGAAAATACAATGATTCAAAGGAAAAACCAATTTGGTTGTCAATAAGAGCCTAATCAATAGATTCTACCTCCTTGGCTTGTTCAACATTATCGGGAGAGTTCTTCTCTTCTTGCGAAGAAGATTATTCTTGCAGTTGAGTGATAGGATTTGCAATTGGTTCTTCATTCATGATTGAACATGACTGAATGGAAGGGATGGAAGAATCATAGAAGAGATTTAATGCCAATGACATGTCATCGAGATTAAATTTACAGAGGATATGATAGAATCTTGTCAAAAAGTCTTTTGAAGATGAATCGTCGTTGATTAGCGAAGTATGAAATTCTTCACATAATTGATCAAAATCATAAATTTCAAAAGCATCTAGAAACTCATCTACAAATTGAAACCAATAAAAAATGTGACATGCTGGAAAGGATTCAAACCAATGTTTGATCCGACCTCTAAAAGTAAAAGCGAACAGACTGCATAAAACTCCTAAATCTGAGATGTCATGTTTGATGCATTTGCACCAAAACTTGTTAAGGTGGTCTTTAGCAGATATATTACCTTCACCATCAAAGGTGAGTTTGGACAAGCGTGAGACTGTCTCGTTGGGAACATCAGGTAATGAGAAGTTGAAAGGATGTTCCAACACAGTGATTTGGGGATCCATGGGGGAAATTGAATACATTTAAAATAAAGGCTCCTACAAGGCCAACTTGTCAGTCAGCCCTCCTTCTAGTGCCATTTGTTGATGGGAGAAAATGAACGCTCGCCAATTGGAAGAGTGGATCTGGTCCGAGGTTGTTTAAATAACCCAAGCCGTTTGGGATGATCCACCCTGATGGGTTTAGCGGCTCCGTTGGTCGATCTAAGTCCTAGGAAAGAAAATAAAAACTACACCAAGGAACTAATCTAAATGAAAACAATAATTAAAACAAATTAATAAACAAATCTAAACTGCATATATACAATCTATTACCTAAATCATACAACTATAATTCTATAAAATTAAATGTTCAATTACCAACAGAATCAGATCCAATTACAAACATACAATATTTACATATTACATATTTAAATGAAAACCTGCAAAAGTCATTTGTAAACTGTCTTAAGACAGCGAAACTATTGTTTTTTTATTTTTATAATTTTATGAGAAAGAAATTAAATAAAAAAAAACTATCTAGGCTAAGCAGCTAAAATAATAATTCTAACTAAGAATCTAAACTATATATATATATATATATATCTAACTAGACTACTTAAATTATACTAACAGATTAACTATCAAATAACAAATAATAAACTGACCTGAAGTAACGCTTCAGGTTTGTCTTGTATGCAATAGTTGTCTTAGTTGTTCGGAGGGAGGAAACCCGCACCAGATTCTCCACGAGCTTCTCGTAAACTAGAAGCAACTGTGCTCTTCAAATATAAATGATAGGACAAACAAGACATAAAAAATTACAGAAATCTTATAATTTACAAATCATCGCAATCAGATAAATCCATGTGCAAAATTTGTATAAAACAATTCAATTAATGAAAAAGATAAACCTGTATTCATTAAATTGAAATAGAGTAATTGTTGTATTTTTAAATAAGAGAGATCAGATATGGACAACATATAAATCAAATCATATCAACATGTAATGAATCATGATAGCTAAAGTAGTCGATGACTGATTACAAACTGATATGAATAAAATCTGAAACAAAAGTTTGATATATTGAAAGCTAAAGCTATTACAAGACATCAACTTTCATCCCAGTCTGTATCATAAATCCATAGTCTGGTTCTCCCAACAGTGATGATGATGGGTTCATTACAAAAAAAATAAGAAGTATTTAAAGACCACAGGGTAAAACATCTCTGTGGTAGTTATCTAAGAAAATTACAAAAAATATGGGAATAATCTCCCAAGTCCCTATTTTTGCCTATGACTAACAACTGAAAACTATATCTAAACTGCTACAACATGTCCCATTTGTCAATGAAATTCGTAGGTACCTGTAAGTAGACAAGAATACATAAGTTTAGATAATGTTTTATTGATAAAAATGACAAAAATCTAATTTTTAAAGACTAGCTACAGAATCTCATGATTCTGTAGCTGGTCTAATTTGAAAATAGAATCGTTTAAAATCAATGAAATGCTAACAGAAATATATTCAAATTATTAAACAAATATTTAATTGCTAATTGGAAACCAAACGAATCATTCAAATCAAAACTTCTATGTTAATTGAGAGCAAACGAAATCATGTTTAAATCTATTTTAACCAAAACAGGCTGTAATCGATCAAGTCTATTTTTCATGCAATAGTTTATGTCAACTCAGCATTTAACAAAATCATTTTCAAATCAAAACAAAATTAACAAGATCGTTTAAATCCAAACTAACAGATTCATATCAAATCTAAATTTGAATCCATCGCATTATGCAAGCGATTGTGCTAATCGAGGCACGCATCATTGTTTGTGAATCAAATCACACAGGAACGAATTGAACCGATTTGAGACCGACACAATTGTTATGCAAAATCATATCAATCAAAACATAACCGTGTCCGAATTTAGCAAACAAATCTTGTGTGTAGGTCAAATACAATCATAATCTAAAACAAAAATATTGATTCAATCCAAAACATAATCGTTCTTGGTAAATCGAAGTCAACAGGATTGTTTAGAAACAAACATAACTAATTGAAATCAAACCCAATCGACTATCCATACAGAATTGTTTCAAAAGCAACCCAAACAGAATTGAAAACAAATTAATCATTTATACTAAACTAATAATAATAAAATCTCATTAACTAAATCATAGTTGTGTCCAAGTTTAGCAAACAAATTTCCCACTCATGATTCATAACGAAATTATTTTGGTAAAAAAAAAGTAACATAATCATTTTGAATCAAAATGAACAGAGCTATTGAAAGAAAATCTAATCAGTTATATTAATTCATCCAACTCATAAAACAAAATTGATGTTGAAAAAACCATACCTGGACTGTAGGAAAACAATTCAGTCAGGATAAATTTAAATTGACGAAGGTCGTAGCTGTCTCAACGTTTCTGAAGACAATTGAACTCGTAGTCTTTTGCTTCTTCTGACAGACTGCTTGATTTTTTAAGGACTTATCAAGGGTTCAAGAGTGTGAGAGGTTGGACATGTGAGAGGGGTTCTGATGCATAGGCCTGGAGAATTCATAGACGTTTCAGCAAATGCACACAGACCCAATACACACCTTTCAGCCACGGATAAGATCTGAAACTTGACCTCTAAAACACAAGCTAGATCTCTGTAACAAATTGATTTCTGAGGAAACTGCCTGCGATGAAGATAAAGGGGTTTGATCTGATTCAAAACCGTTTTCCCAGAATCGCTCATGCAAAAATGTGTCTCTGGGAGGCAATTACGGGGGCAGTCTTCTCTGGCCATCAAACAGTAACTGACTCTGAACACTATGGGGTTTAAATTCGCCCTACAGGAGCTAGGAGAGAACACACAGTGAGCAGGGTGAACGGTCAAGGGTTTGAACAGGGTATACGCATGGTCGATAGCTCACAAGCTTACCCAAAAACAACAGAGTTTGTTGGATCATGTTTTCATTGATGCCAATGGTTTGTCATTGATGCCAATGGTTTGATTACTTGGGAGATTGTTGGATCATATGTCATTGATGTAAATGGTTTGGTTTGATTGATGTCATTGGTTGATGTCAAGTAATTGAT
>ML780311.1:958023-1028432 GCA_009831015.1 Picea engelmannii | reverse complement strand
GTACTCTATTCAGTTGTTGATGATAAACCCCAAGGATTGTAGTCCGTAATAAAAAGAAAATTGTACATACATCTTGTGTTCTTTGTGTTCATTGTGGTGATGACTTGTTGATGATATATTGCTGATATGTGCTCACATCTAACCGGTTATAAATGAAAACAATGGGTAATGAATAAATGTTGAATGCTAATTGATGAGTTTTTGTGCAAGAGGGCAGTTTTGGGAAAAAGAGCCCCACACTCATTCACCCCCCCCTCTAAGTGTGGTAGGTGTGTCCAATAGAGTTAACCCAGGATAGGGGGAAGGCATTAATGCCCGAATGTGCGAGGGTGGTGGAGCTAGATCAGCCCATGCAAAATAGTCATATCCATAAGTACAACCGACGGTGCATATGGTGATTCAAATCACTATTTCATATGTTAAAAACCATGCCATTCAAACAATCAATGAAATCTATGGTAAGTCGACCAAACATTTGCGCGAGCAATAGTTTTAGCATAGTTTTAAAACCAAAACAATGATTCGAAATCAACACCAAGGGTTCGATCATATCAAATATGTATGAAATGATTACACCAAGGTTCTAACCACAACGTTAATGTGTTTTCATGAAAACAATGTGTCAAGGAAATCAATGAAAGAACATAGAACATCAAACGACCAATGTATCAAAAACTCGATCATAAGGATATCATCAAAGTCTTGTAAAAACGAAGTCATATTAACAATTAAAGAATGCCAAATGAGTAAAGATCTTGGTATCTTGCCAACTGTGTGACTATAATTAAATAGGAAATGCAATGAACACATAGACAAGAGTAACCAAAATAATCCAATGACGATTTTAATGTGACTTCGAAAACAAAGTTTCCACGCTTGCACTCGTGAAAACGAGAACAATGTGCGCAAAATAATAGTGTTGTTTTATTCCAAAGATTGCGATGAAAATCAAGGGTTGCAAAACACTGGTGTAGGCAGCTTATAAGGATTGGATACAAGTGAAAAATGGCTGCCAATAGGATTTGAAGGCCTTTTTACAATAAACAGGAATGTCAAAAACCCTAGACACCCAAAAACCTAACCCTAGGAGATAAAGTGCTAAAATTCATGTGGGCCCCGTTTGGGTAAGTCAGTACATCAACTTCACAGGGTTGTAACTTTTGCATATGATCTTTGTTTGACGCACATCATACATCATTAGAAAGATCTATCCGAGGACTACAACTATTGACTAGAAGTATTATGGTGATATTTTTCAATCAATAGATGTCCAAAAAACGTCGTTTAGGGCCTCAAAATGGCTCCGGAAGTCCAGGACATGAAAAACTGCCAAAAATAGTAAATTACTAAAATTGCCAAAAAATTGTTTTGAGCCAGTTGAAAAAGGTGGGTGGCAACTGATATCCTCCTGGATCATTCTTTGGGTGGTTTTGAGACTTTTCCCTTTATGTACTTGAATATAGTTTGATATCCTACATTCATGGATCTTGTTTTTCCTCTTTTGTAATTAGATCCTATTATTGTGGATCTAGGAATTAAATGCTCTTTCTTAAGAGGGAGTGAGGAAAAAATATATAAGGCCTTATGTGATCCCTTTGAAGGGGAGAGAGTAATGGAGAGTTAATGAGTGGAGTTAGAAAGCCATAGTGCTACTACTCTTAAGATTTGAGAGACTTATTCATGTAAGGTATTATCCTTCTTGATGTATGGAGAGGTATGAGTGTGAGCATTCTTCTTGAATCCTCATTGAAGGAGAAGACATCTCTTATGTAATCACTTATGAGAAGGTCCCAACATATTTTGAAGAAGGAATGAAAGCGATCTATATTCCAATTGAAGCAGATCCAAAGATGTATCCCAGGAGGGGTGAACTCCATTACCAACATTGGCTGTCTCTCTCTCTTGTCTTTTCATGTGCTTTGTTCCATTTGAGTTCATGTATGTTATGTATTCTTGTTTAAGAGAATGGTTAATCATCTATTCATAGGACCTTTAATTCTTATGAAAATACTTCATTAGAAAATGATTCTAGATTGAAAACTTGCGTAGAGTAAATTACTTTCCCATTTTCAGATCACTATAGAAGGATCGAGGCCAAACATATTCGTATATGACCAGGAAAAAATCTCCCGGTATTCCTAAAACAAAGATTTATAAGAAGTGAGTTCTTCAGGGGAGCATGCAGTGCCAATAATGATTTCTTCTATGATTCTTGGTTTAATGGTGTTATCCCTTAGCCCAGGGATAACTAAGGAGATTATGTCTCAAGGCCCACAAGTCTGAGACATGGAGTACCGAGAGCCATATTGACTTGAGCCTGGCCCTGGAGGACCCATATTTTATCTTCAGTGCCTCCACCTTGTCAGCAACAACAAAATCCATCCCATCGACCTTGTCCTTCAACAACAATGGGTCTTTCTCCATGAGGTAATGAATCTGGGTATCTTGGTATGTGTCACTCTGATTCTCAAAACATTTGAATATGTGCATTTGATTCTTTTTTATTTTGACATGTGCTTGGACTTTATTCCTTTCTACTTGTCCACACTTGGGGGGGAATGACAGGATTCCCTAGAAAGTTGGTTCCCATAAGGTTTGAGTTTCCACTAGGTGGGTTCATGAAAGGTCATCGTCCATTCCCACCATACTTATCACTTTTCATATTTTTCCCTCTCATCCATGCTCTACATTGGTTCGAGTATTAGGTTTGCCAATCTAGCAAAGGGTTGTACCTTATCTTGTGGGAATAAGGGGCTAAAGGCCCAGAGGGTAAAAGTAGATGGAAAAATATAAAAGACAAAAGAAAAAAACCTTCAGATGCTTCACCCAGAGATCCTTGAGAAAGAAATAAAAGGCTTCTCAACAAGAAACGAAGGAACCCATGAAATAATAAAATCAAGACCTAGTTGGAGGATAGGGGGTCTCATGACGAGCCAAACTATTAGGTCCATGGGCATGTAGCGGTATGACACTACCATTCATATAGTCACCACATCAGGGTAGTGGATCTTGGTGGCATATCCAAGAGAAAGGGGGTCTCATCACGAGCCAACCTTCTCAACTCTGTGAAATGCTTGTGGATAAAATTCTCACCACTGGTCACCACACCAAGGCAGTGTCCCCTAACTAGTCTATTGAAAGAAAAAGAAATAAGATAAAAGGGTAAAAGACATTGAATGGGATTAGAAACATTTGTTTCCATGACAAGATGTAGCTCACCCTCTTCAAAGGAACCCATAGGTAAGTCATACATTCCCCTTTTGTCACTGCACCCATTTCTCAAACATCCCTACACCACCTCATCCAATTACATGGCATGGATTTGTCTTCACTGGGAAACATCCCACGTCCAATAAGAATTAGCCTAGTAGGACCTATTGACACCCTTTCCAAACTTGGCTTGTAGAATAACATAACGTCTTTGAGCACTTGTCTAGGAAAGGGGGGTTTTATGCACATGTTTAGATAACTTGATTATTAGACATGATTGACATTGCTATGATCCCTCTGACTTATGAGCCCATGGAGGGAGTACTTGTTGTTGTTGCAGGGCCACACTCGATGGATAGGTACACATGGAGAGATAATTAGTTCGGACCTCCATAGGGATAAAATCCCACCAGATGGATGTTGAGACCCCATCCAGGGGAAAACACATGTCAGAGGCTTGCACTAGAGAGAAAGGAGGATGGTCCACCAAAGACAGCCTGTCAGGCCTGGACCGAGGGGGGTCATTCCCTCCCACTATGATTTTCTCCTTGGAAGGCCCATGACATCACCTCTGTGACCATTGATATCACCCAACATTTGATGGACACTTTGGAGGTAGTTGTGTTCCAAGTGGCACATGTGGGTTGATCCAAAGGCCTTGGGAGGGCTAACGTTTTGCTCCTAGAGGCCAATGTTTCACCAGAGAGGCCTAACTTCACCCTAAAAGGGAATGAAGTCACCTTTTCTACTTGATTTAGGGTTTAAATTGTCATTTTTATGTAAAAAATGGATATTACATGTACACTGGCCATGTCGGGATTTTTGACCTAATTATCACCATTTTCACTGTATAAATAAGGGGTTTTTCCTTGTATTATTTCATCATCTATCACTCACACTTAAGTGAGGTATGAAAATTTCTCCCTAATTAGGGTTTCTTGGCTTAAATTTGGTGTGCACCTTTGGTGCAAGTTTGATCAGACTAGGGTCCTTCTCAAGTTACCAACAAAAGGTACCGTGTAGTCTAGAGCACTGAAATTTTTATCTCCTCTGAAGAGAAGAAGTCTCACCCGAAGCGCTGCTGAGATAGACATATAGGGAAGGGTAGGGAAAATACTTAAGAGGATCCATAGAGCCTTCAGGAATCATCTCTAATCTTGCACAAGAGACATAAATATATTTGAAACATATACATGCAAGAATTCGAACCTACTTACGTTAAGAACAAATATCTAAACACAAAACCATCGAGTAGAACTTATAACCCAGAAAGAGGAAATGTAATGCATAAGGAAAACACACATAGACACATCATATTTGAAAATTTAGGTCCTTATTCATATTATATTCAAAATCTTTCTTTGATTACAGACTCGTAATTACACATCAGTGCGCTGTACAGACTCTTGATTCTGGACTCATGTTGCAGAGCTCCAATTCCCAAACTGATAGATCAAATTCATTACAGACTCAAGAATCAACTTGACTCAACTCCCAACAATCAACTCGGAACCAACTTGTAATCAATTGACTGAAAACAAAAACAATGTCAAAACAACGCTTTTACACTTATGTTAATCCCTATATATAGTTGGGTTGTGTATTCTATTTCAGCTTGCGCGCTTCCTTGGTATGTTGCAATCGTTTGTTGCTTAGCTAGCGTTTCCCTAAATTTCAAAACTATTTTTTTTTGCTCTTTCTCATTCTGTTGTCTAGCCTCTTTTGAATATTGAGAAAATCATGCTCATTCAAAACTTGCGCAATTCCTTATCCAAAAACAAAGGGCCCAACAGGCTCTAACCACAATCCTTGACTCGTCCTCGAGTCAAGTGCTTGGTTCTTTCGCACTTTTCAGGAGAATTTGTTATTTTCCCTTATCCTCCTTTTCTTCTTCCTTGGGATCTTTTGTTTGTGATTTCTCTTATTTTACCTCTTCAAATGAAGGGCCCAACTCTAGTACCATCTCTAAGGCTCTCTATTTCACTCCTTGAAAGTTTCTCACTTTATCCTGCCATTTCCTGGCGAGGAGTGATGCGTCTACAACGAAATGTTGGGTTGTCTCCTTGCTATCTGCATTTGGTTTGGATGCGACCAACAAGTTCCACTCGAAATCTGTTGTTGTGTCAACTTGATGCATTTTCATGTACACTACCTAAATAACATGTCAGAAATCACACAACTCTTTCTTTACTATGGACTGTGCCTCAAAGAGGGAATTTGGTTCGTTGTCCGCCTGTTGAATTTGGTCAAAATTTTGTTGTTTATCCATAGGATCCATTGTGGTTGCAACTTCTTCATTCAACACCTGGATCTTTGTGTGCACCTCCTCCAAGATTTGGTTGCGTTGAGCGATGATGCCCATCTAGTCACTGACTTCCCTAAAAATATTTTTTCATTCCGTTGTGTGCATTTGTAGTGCTTCTCGGGCATTGTTACCTTGCAGTACTATCATATGCATCTGCTCTTGCAACTTCTGAGGTTGTTTCTCTGCTTCTTGTTGGGCCTGTTGTAATTGTTCTTTCAACTTCTTAGCTTGAGTGGTGATTTGTGTCCATACTCCTTGTAGCAACTCAATCTTGTATTCCATCTCGCCTGCATCACTGACTTTAGATAGTTCAGGTGCAACCTTCTGAATCTCTAGCCAAGCTTCGACAAGTCTTTCCTGCACTCTTTCCAGTTTGCCTTGAACTTGGATTTTGTCATGCACTTCCTGCATCTTGCATGTTTTCACAAAAAACTCTTCCTTCCTTGCAACCTTGATAGATATCTCGGCCTCCTGGAGCCTGTTCTCTAATTGATCAGTTGATGCTCTAATCAGTCCAAATGATTGCATCGTTGGCCACTGTATGAGGTCATCAAATGAAGGCGTTTCATCTCTGGGTGCTCACGTCTATAGTGGAATTCCACTGGTCGTTGAATTCTATGAGAGGGTCTCTAACTTCTCCTTTTTTGGTGGTCCTGGTGTGATCCTTGACCTTAGCACTACAGGAAAAAGAGTCAGAACCTTTGTTCTGGCTATGCAAAGTTGCATATGTTCTATGCATTGTTGAGGGTCCTAGAGAAACCTCTCCATTTGTTCACACATAGATATTGTACTCTGTCTGGGTTTTGATGTTAGTTCCCTCTGAGACTCTGGTAGCTCCTACTCTTTCTTTATTTCTACTTCTTGCATTGTGGTTTCTTCCTCACCCTTGGTTAGTGAGGGGATTTGTTGTTTTCTTTGGGCATGCAACTCCTCTTCAGTTTGGCCATATTTTTTTTGCACTAAAGGCTTAGGTTGCTATTCCTGGATGTCTAGATTTAGACCATTCAGCTTCATTCTCTGCTTTGGTGCTTTGGTGTCTGGACCAGAAATTTTGAATCTTGGCTTGGGTGAATCTTGGGTTATTTCTGGGAGTCGTCACTCCACTTTCTTTGGTTGATCGAGCTGCATAAACTTTGGGGTTGTGGTCTGGGGTGGAATGGTGGTGACAGGGTTTAGTGATTAGGGTGGTGGTGGTGATGGAGGGCGCTCAGTGATGAATGTGGAAGAAATTGATTTAGGCTCCGGGTCATCCTGAATGTCAATGATAGTGCTGGATTTGAATGCTGAGAGGGTGCGGAGAGCGACTGATGCAAGGAGTTGTGGGTTCATAGGTTTTCTCGGTGAGACCCTGGTTTTGGGCCTCTTCACCACTGGTTCGGTCCTAAACACAGCCTAGTTAACATCCTCCCCTAAAAATATAGCATCGATTGGTAGCTGACGAAGGGTCAGTATTTTCTTTCACTCCAACTATTGTATCTTTTCTTCCTCCTCAGAGTCTGATTGTGCAGGGGCGTCTGGCTTCTGTGGCTCTAGACATGAGCTTGGTCCAACTTCTACTTCTTTGTCTGTCTTCTTCATCATCTTTGTAGGCAGGATATAATGCATTCTTGACTTGCGCTGAATGAGTTTGACTCTTGGCCATGACATGACTTCCTTGTCAAAGGCCTCCTCGTCCAAATAGAATGACAGAATCCTTGTGTGGAAATATTCCCTACTAGCATGTCTCGGCCAGACAAATGTATGATTCCAGTTCATGATGAAGGAAATATTTCTCGTATTGTAGTTGAGGAGCTCTTGTGGGATATACAAACTCTATGTTGCATCTATCAAACCATTGTACCACTTAGAAAATGATGCAGCATTGAAGGTTGTATTCCCTGAATCTGGCCTGGACTACCATGTCTCGAACATCTTTTCCATGCACCCCTTGTATGGTATCATTGGATGTCTTATCATAGGTGGCTTCCATTTGAACATTGAGAATTCCATGAGTATATATCCATAAGTGAATCCTCCTCCCTTCTCTTGTGCTTCCTCGCATGCCACTAGTAGTTCCTCCAACAGGTAACTACACCAATTTAACATAGTGTCATTGATGCAAAAGTATACTACAGATAATCCATATAATAACATTTGCCCTTGTATTATGATCTCATAACCTTCTTGTATATGATATAACATCTAGTCTAGGATGTCTTGGGTAGTATGGGTTCAATTAATGTTATGCATCCCCCCCTCTTTGTGTTGAATTTCTCATACAGGCTGAGCTCACCTTTATTTTTGTCGTGCTTACCAAGACCCTGGAATCCTTTCGACACATCCTCTCCTTGGGAGGATAGTCCAGTAAAATGCTATATGTCTTCAGCATGGATTGGATACCGCTTATCCAAGCTTAGACTTCTATCATGCACCCTGCTTATCAAAAAATTTGTGTACTGTGCAACCTCACCAGTGGTATCGAAGACTGGTAGGTCTCTCAAGTTCATGATGGTCGAATTGAATAAATTGATGAAGTCTAATTTTGGCACAAATTGCATGCCTCCTAATCCGTCTAGATCCATCTCCCAAAAGATGTTTGTGCTCATTTGAGGAAACAATACTGAATCTGTGAGGTCAAGATCAAAGAGATTAACATGCTCCACCTTCCCTTTGAGATCACCCACAACCTCAACTCATGGGTCGTAGGGCTCGTCTGGTAATGCTTCTTTAGACATGGCACTTTAGCTTGTCGTGTCTCTCGACATTCCCACTTCTGCAACAAGCTAAGGACTAGGGTTACAACTACGGATCTCACCAAGGTACAAGATAGTTCACTCTACTAAATTCAGAAATGACTATGTTATTTTGGAAATGATACATTTTCGGGCGAGTTCTCAAGGCCTTATACTTGTCTTAATGGGAAAGTTTTAGCAATAACTATTGTTCATCATGACCATGTGGACGCAACTGGATCTGAGTTGTCCGATGGGACAATTTAACAGGGTAAATCCTATTGGGCGATTCTAGCATTTACTTATTTGCATGAGCTGGATAAGGACATGGTCGATTTTAGACCTTTTCGTTTGATGAGTCGATATCCCAATGTGAAATCCGATGGAATCTTTTCATAACCCAGCCTTATGGGTTAACTGAACTCAGACGTGGTACCGAAATGGCAATAAATACTATGACTAGACTGGGTTCATGTGGCACATGGACTCAGATCGTATTCATATTCATCCTCCCTCTTACCACAAAAGTTGTCCTCGTCATATTAATGACTATGATTAATTGATTCTCTTATGTTGTAAATCCTACACTGTTGAGTCATTAGTTCTGTATCAAATGACACTTAAATATAAAATGAACTATGTGTCATGGAATAACACTGCGTAGATCGACTTTATTAACTGAATTTATAAAATTTCAGAAAACTCAAATCTAACTAATGTACAATCTCCTTTGGACTATATAGACAACCCCTCTTTCTCATCTTTGAGACAGGTAGGGCTTCAGGAGAGTGCCATTCACCCATCCTGGTTGTAGCACACCATTCAGTTGCATGAGTCTGACTACTCCTGAGGGTCACATCTCCACAATTATGAATGGTCCCAACCAATGCATTTGCAGCTTGCCAAGATGCTTCTGGTACCGAATATCATAGAGTATCACCTTGTCTCCTTGCGTAAATACCTTAGTATTAATGTGCCTGTCGTGACAATATTTTTGTCTTGATTTTTCAACTGATTGATGGAATTTTTCTAGAAATCTGGTCTCCTCGAGTTCTTGTAACTTCGTAACTCTCTGCGCAATGGATTCCTCTTCTGACATACGTGTAACTTGTGAAATATACAGACTTGGAGTGATGAATTTTGCAGGCACCACTGCCTCTCTCCCATAAACTAACTGGAATGGTGTGTACCTGTGGAGTTTCTTTGTGGTTGTCCTGTAAACCCATAGTACAGCTGGAACTCTGTCATCCTAGTCCTCCCGGTTTTCGCAATAAACCTTTGTAAACCCCCTTTCCAGAATCTTGTTGAAGGCTTCAATTGTTCCATTGGCCTATGGGTGGTAGGGACTAATCCTGTGATGTTGAATCAGGAAGTCTATTATAAGTGTTGCTATAGTGCTGCTAAAGAAATGAGCCCCCTAATCATTGGTTAGGCTCCTGGGACATCCAAACCGAGTGATGATATTCTCAAAAATGAAACTGGAATCAGTATCTATTGAACAATCCTATACAACTGCTACTTCTACCCAATGGGTAAAATAGTCAGTTGTGGTAATGATGTACCTAGCCTTTGAATGCTTGGCGATAGGTTTGATTTGTCCAATGAAGTCAACTACCCATTTCTCAAATTCTTGTAGAGATCTAACTGGTTGTAGTGGTAGTTCGTCTCGATATGACAACTTACCCACTCGTTGACAAACATCACATGATCTAGCGTATACTTTTTCATCCTTGAAGAGTGTTTCCCACCAAAGTCCTTCTTGGAGAACTTTCTATGTAGTGACCTTTCCTCCTATGTGGCCTCCTACAAATCCACTATGGAATTCCTAGAGTATATCCTGTCTTTCATGATCTAGAACACATCGTCTGAGGATGTTCTCTAGTCCTATTTTATACAACTATATGATGATCAACTGGTAATCTTCTTCTCTAACAACCATGCAGTGTTTATGGGTTGCATAATATGTTTTTGGAAAGGCCCCTATACTTGGGAAGACTGTCCTCCAGGTACTCCACTATGGACTCAATCCTCTACAAGTCTGCATCTGAGAGATGATCATCTACTACTCCGCCACTTTACCCTGACTCTAACCTAGAAAGGTGATCAGTTCTGACGTTGTATCTTCCCGACTTGATGATAACTTCGAAGGAAAATTATTGAAATAACAACAACCATCTACAAATTATTCCTTCTAAAATTGGTTTGTTAACTAGATATTTTAATGTAGAGTGATCAGTGAACAACTTGAAATGAGAACCTAACAAATAATGTCTAAATTTTTGTAAAGCATAAATCATGACTAAGACCTCCCTTTATGTTGTTGTGTAGTTTCACTTTTCTTGCAACAAATTTAGACTCACAAAATATATAGGGTGATCCATAGCTCCATCTCCAGGTTGCGTTAAGATAATTCCTAAGGCAACTCCTGAAGCATATACATGGATGTGAAATTTGTTCTCCCAGTTTGGGAATATCAAAATCGGTGTTGTGATGAGTTTCTCCTTGAGTGTCTCAAATGATTTATCACATTTTGGAGTCCATTGAAACGGTTCAGTCTTTTTCAGTAGGTTTTCCAGAGGTGCAGTAATGTTGTCATATCTTCGGATGAACCTGCGATAGTAACCTATGTGTCCCAGTGTAGAGCATAAATGTTTAGCACTCATAGGTGGTGGCATATTCACAATGACCGTGACTTTGGCTGGGTCTACCAATTCTCCTTCTCGGCAGACTATGTGGCCCAACAAATTCCCATGTGGTACATAAAAGATACACTTTCTGAGATTCAATGAGATCTGCAACTCTCTGCATCTATCAAACATTAGCCGAAACAATCCTACATGTTCCTTGAGTAGTCTATATATTGTAAAATAATCCATATAGACTTCTATAAATTTGTGAATGACCTCTCTAAAAGATGCTATCACAATTCTTGAAAAAATTGCAGGGGTGTTCTTTAAGCCAAATGGCATCACATTGTATGTGAAGGATCCCCATTCTGTTATGAAAGTGGTTTTATTTTTGTCCTCTTCAACGATCCTGACTTGGTGGTATCTTGAAAATACATCTGTGAATGAGTATGCTTTCTTCCCCGCAACATGTTCTAGCACCTCATCTGTAAAGGGTGTTAGGAAAGGGCCAGGCACACAGACATAGTTGAGACTTCTATAGTCTACATAAACTCTAATATCCTATGTGTATTTCTTTCTTTGAATAACTATCGGGCTAACCCACTCTGCTTCTTCTACTACAAAAATGAGACTTGCTTCCAACATCTTGTATATCTCCTTCTTAACCTTCTCTTTTACTCTAGGGTTAAGATGGTATGGTCTATTTCTGACAGGATTGGATCCTGGTTTCAATTCAATCTTCATTTCTCCCATAACTCCTTTGATTCCCTTTAACTCTGAAAAAGTATTTGAGAACAAATCCTCATATTCCTGCAACAAACTTTGTATTTCTTGACTAGTTTTCTCGTCCCAGTAGTCTCCCACCATAGTTATCTTGGGTTGATATGTGGTCCCTATATTGATTTTGCACAATTTTAATGGGTGATTGTAGGAACTATCAGTCTGGCTAGGTATGGTGTTTTGAATTTCTCTTCTCCCCTCTATCTCATTGATGGCTAGGTTCCTCAATTCCCCTAAGTCATATAGGCTTTCTGAATCTCTGCTAATCTGGTAGAATTCTATAGGTTTCTCAGTTGAAGGAAAGTGGAGATTAGTCTGAAGTTCTTGGTTATGTTTGGCACATACCACTAAGTTGGATTTCTGATTACCATTATCTGTAAAAATAAATTCCTTAATATTTTGCAGGACTACTTCAAGCTCAGGGTGCTTACTTGTAAGTGAGAATTCCTTGCAAAATTGAGCTGCCAATGATTTCCAGTCATTCATTTGTCTTCTGGTTTCCTCATGTATAAACCAAGATTTAAGGATTGGACCTAGGGAGTGGGGAAATACTTGGACCCAGAAGTGAGGGGGTATCCCTGTACCTTGCCACTATGTCACGCACCATTCAATATGTATTATAGCATCCAATTATCCATTGAACAATTACGCAACTTGGAGATCTATCTGCATCTCTGATTCCAACTGATCCTTATTATGGAATCTATACTTGATAGATTTCTTCACCTCTTCCCAAGTTTTGATTATGACTTTATGATTAGCCCACCATTTGGTAGGGGTGTTCTGAAAAGATACATCTAGTACCAAGATTCTTTGATCTTCTATTACATTTTCTTCCATGTTGAGTAGAAAGATATCTATATATGAGGTGCCATCGTATATTGGGTGTTATCTAACTTTGTTCCAACCCATCTAGTCGTTCTGATAATTGCGCATCTTCTTGAGAATATTTTGTATGAACCTTTTTGTTATCACTGAAATTTCGTCCACAAATGGTTACATAAATCCAACATCTCCAAACACCTATTAGTTCATCCATGGTCCAAAAATGCATTTCCAAAGGGTACAAACTATACAATTGGTTATAAAATCAGCATGTTCTCAGAATGTAAATGAAGAGAGAGCACGTGCACCAGTCGAAAATGTCGGAAAAATGCACATGCGGTTGATGCACGACTGTGGATGAAAAAATCCACGCACACTTCAGAACGATGCATTAATGATTCTGGTCAGCCTCCCACCCACTTTTTTTTCAGCTCCCGATTCAATTTGACCCCCAAATTCAAGATGAATCTGAGTGGAGTCTGGTCAAAGACCTAAAGGGCCCCTTGTTCACACTAAAGATCGGTTGGATAATTCCTCAAGGATTTTCTATAAAAAGAGGCCATGGGTGCACTATATTTCTAAGAATCTTATTGTATTGTTATGATGCCTCTATTCTCCTGCAAGGAACCTCTTTCCTCATTGGATCATATAATAACCATTTCATTAGGATATTCACATCACCTCTTGAGTGAATGAGCTGTGGATTTCTTCACCATTTCCTTTTAGTTTTCTATTTGTAAGAAGAGATCAATAATTGGGGGTTCAAGAGCCCTCCCTTGGAGGAAGAGGGGACCCATAAGTAGGATAAAAGCAAGGCTCTGCTTGGTTGAGGATGCAAAAAAATATTATCTAACTGTTTATAATGCAAAGCGAGAACCGACTAAAGGCTCAATACTACAAGCGAGGGCATGAGATGCAATCACAACTTAACGCCAAAAAATGTCCTTTTTTATGTCTTTTAGTATACTTGGTGTTAAAATGGGATAAACTTGTGCCAAATAGACATCTTTTCAAATCCAATTTATGAGTGTGAAAAAGACAAGTTCACTCAGTGATCTTTTCTATTTTTGGTAATGAGTTGGAAAAGAGCTTAACTAAGACTCATGACCTTTCAAATCTAATTTAAGGAGAGTGAAAGGGACAAATAACTCGACAATATTTTTTGTTTTTATACAAGTCATAAAATATCTTAACTAAGAATCGTTGAAGTTGTTCTAATCAACATGTAAAGGTAGAGGCCAAGGCTCCCATACCGGTCTTCTGCGGAAGGTTAGGATCTTACGGATAACTGACAAAAGATTGGGAAAACCCAAAGCTCTCCAATTTGAGGAGGAGAAAGTGCTAACATAGTATATAGTTTCCATGATGGTTCGGATAATGTCTCTTATTGGAAAAGACACAAGTGGGGGTATGGGATGCCCCATCAAGTCGTCCCAATCAAAGGGAACCTCGCTAGGACTTGGAAGGAGAGAACTCGGGGGAAGAATAAATATCTCTCGTTCAATAGGAGAAGGATTTGGCATGTTGATGACATGACTGAAGAATGTATCATTATCTATAAATAGAGTGGGATTGATGAGAGATTGCATTGGTATGACCACCTTTTCAAATCTAGGATGAAGCGGATCCATGGTGATAGGTATAGGATCTTTGATAACAGGGGTGAGGTCAGGAGAAGGTAGCACCATGTCTCTCGAAGGAAGAACAGGGTGCAGGGAAATTACAAATGTCTCATAATATGAAGGGCTCTTGGTAGACCTCCATGCTACTAGTATCTCTATAGTAGTTGGACATAAATGAGTAAGGTGACTTCGTTCACAAGTCCTGCAAAGGAATTTAGGCTTACATCTGAGTCATCTAGGATTCTCGATGCCCCAAACATTGTTTACAATGGATGGTGACATGCTCTCGTCATGACTGGAAAAGGTAAGAGAGTCCTCGCCTATATGATGAATAAAGGTTGGGTATGTGACACATCTGTGACTCGGGGTGAATAGGATGGTGCCCCCAACATAATTGGCAAAGGTTGGGTGCGAGTTTTCTACATAATTTGTAGAAAATGTAGACCCATCTCTGACGTGATTAGCAGAGGTTGGTGATGGAGAACCAGTATGACTGATAGTGACTAGGCTAGCAGTATATTATGGCATTTGATGCCAAGTTTCAGGGAAATATTAGTTTTGAAACATTGCAGGCCAAGAAGGATCCTAGTGTATCTCTTGTCCCTACTTATAAAGGTGGTGGCCTACGCTGAAATGGTCCGAAGAGGTTTGGACAAACATCATCACCGAGGTCTGCGAAGAGACAGAGGTAGGATAAGAATTATTCAAGTGATGATATATGTTTCTCCCTTGTAAAGGGGTCCCATAAAGAGGGTAGCCCAAACCATAAAATTGATTCTCCCCATATGAAATACCTGGGGGTACTTGAGGACCTGTCATGGAAAAATTGTTTGGCGGAACCGATATTGCAGATGAAAGATACATGAATGGGGATTAATAAGTGGGATAAGTACCCATATGATCATTGGCTCCTGGAAGAGAATATCTAGCATTGGATCCATAAGGGGGGAGGTTCCAACCTCCCATGGGGACACAACTCATATCAAACAAAGAAGTAGGCATTGAATCCATGGTGCCCCCAGATCCAATGTTAGGATTCATATACATGGGATAGGGAGAGGATTTCATAGGTGAAGGCATATCAATAGAAAAATGACTAGAGACCTAAGGTGCAGACTGAGTGTTATAGTTATGCATACCATTGTGAAAAGAGGAAGGATCCGTCCCCATGAAATGAGTAGGTATCATGGGATGGGTAGAAGTAAATGAGGGAGCAAAAGAAAATCCACTATCCATGATGATGACACCCAAAAGAGACTCCTAAGGCCAACTAGTAGTCAAAGAGCATACCAAAAATTCAAACGTCCAATATGCATGCAAATAGGCTAAATTGGTTGAGTGGCCTCCCTCACTAAAGAATGTATGTCTCATCCAAGAGGGACCTGAGAATCCCCGCTAAAGTTTGGAGGCAAAAAAATCAGTTATAGGGGCCCTCGTGGGATTAACAACCAGTCGGTCAGATCCCCCCAGAGAGGTAATATTCCATAAATGTTGTGTGTTGTCCGACCCCTATCTGACCCAGGGTACAAGTAGAATAACCCCTGCAATTAACCTATGAGATACCTAAGTCAAGCAACTAATAAACCACTGTATAACCAATGCAAAGGCGAGTAATCGTAAGTATGGATTAATGTATGGGCGGGGTAGCAAAGCCTGAAACCTTGAAAGAATAACCTCTCATAGAGGTATGGGTACTAGAAAAATCCCCAAATCTGAATAAATCCACAAAAATATATCTGACGCTAGGCGAGTATCCAGGGGTTATCCCCTCAACTAACTTTGTGCGACCTCGTGATTAACTCTAGTGTGAGCGGAGCCTCCTGATATTACCAATTATACAATGGAATTATCAACTCCCTATCTCAGACACATATGTTGATTTAATTTTCTTGGAGAAGTTTACTCACAAAATCCTATTCCAAGGCACTAAATCCTAGACTAGTTTGTGCACCCTAAAAAATAAAATCGTGACTAATCAATTTTAGTTTAAAGCGTAAATTTTATTGGATGTGATTACTCAAAAAGGGTATGGAAGTGAAACTCATGATATTATGACTCTGCAAGAAAATAAATATAAATATAATGCAAAGTCTAATTTTTATTTTTCAATGAATGATATGCGTATAAAAACAGTGCAATTTTCAATTTCAACTCTGCAATTCGAAAGTAAAATGCAACCTTTCACTAAATGCACTAAGATAATGATAAAGATTCAAAAGAAAAAAATTCCAAGCAATGTAAAATGCCTATTTTTTTGTATTTTCAATATATTAAAAAGAAAATGCATGGACTGATAAGCAACTTGATATACAAATTCTATTGTTTATAAACAGAATAACTCAAGCAGAATACCAAGCAGCCAAGAAAACAACCTAGTTTTCAAGAACAAAAAAAAAATGAAAAACAATGAGAAAGACTATGCCCAAAAATTCAACTCCAAATAGGTTTCCTGTCAACTCAGAGAAGCTTAATAGGCACTATAGAGACCTAAGAAGGCTCAACAACTATCAAATCCCACCCAACAATCAAAGAACCAAGCAAACATGTAAGGAAAAGTGATTAACATGATTGTGCAAGAAAACAATGCATATATACACAGCTTGCAGTGAGACAGCACGCGTGTGTATGCGACTATCAAGGAAATAGGCACGTACAGGCTTGAAAATAAGGCCAGGAAAGGGAAAAAGGTTGAAAACTCAGACCCAAAGTGAATAGAATATGTCAAGCAATGATATGACAAGAAACAAAAAGGAAAAAGAGAAATGCAAGGAGAAAAAGTACTTCAACCCTTATAAAGAAGATCTCTTCCCAGTGGAGTCGCCAATTCTGTTACGAGGGAAAAAAATCTCTATGGCCAAGGTAAACCACAATAGACAGGTATGACTGCATAAATCTACTCAATTTCAACATATGTTATATAAACCAATGTGCAAGCGAGATAAGAAAGAATCCTACCTCATTCCAACGTTTGAATATGTCCATTGTTGAGCACTTCGACTCAAAACTTTATACCTACGACAAGTTCTCAACAAACAAGTAGAGCAACAATATAGTGATAATATAAAAGGTTAGCACATTAGATATAATAATCCATTAATAAACATTACAAACAATGGTGAGGCAAATCTTTCTATAACACTACTTCAAGCTTAGGGTACTTGTAAATGAAAAGTCCTTGCAAAATTGAGCTCCCAGTGTTTTATAGTCGTTGGTTTGTCTTTTGTTTTCCTCATGTATAAACCAAGATTTGGGGATTGGACCTAGGGAGTGGGAAAATACCTAGACCCAGAAGTGAGGGGGTATCCCCACAACTTTATACTGTGTCACGCACCGTTCAATATGTATTCTAGGATCTAATTCTCCGTTGAACAATTGCGCAACTTAGAGATCTGTCTGCATCTCTGATTCCATCTGCTCCTTATTCTAGAACATGTACTTGATATCTTGCTTCACCTCATCCCAAGTTTTGAGTATGACTTTATGATTGGCCCACCATCTTGTTTGGGTGTTCTGAAAAGCTACATCTAGTACCGAGATTCTTTGATCTTCTATTACATTTTCTTCCATGTTGAGAAGAAAGCTATCTAGATCTGAGGTGCCATTGTATACTAGGTGTTCTCTAACTTTTGTCCCAACCCATCCAGTCGTTCTAACAGTTGCACATCTTCTTGAGAATATTTCATGTGAACCTTGTTGTTATCACTTAAATTTCCTCCACAAATGGTTACATAAATCCAACATCTCCAAACACCTATTAGTTCATCCATGGTCCCAAAAATGCATTTCCAAAGGGCACAAACTATACAATTGGTTATAAAATAAGCATGCCCTCATAATGTAAAATAAACGTGCGCACATGCACCAATAAAAAACATTGGAAAAGTGCACATCCGCCCGATTCGCGATTGTGGATGCAAAAAGTCACGCACACTTCAGAACGGTGCATTACTGATTCTGGTCGGCCTCCCACCCACTTCTAGTTCATCTGCCAAGTCAATTTGACCCCCAAATCTGAGCTAAATCCGAGTGGGGGGCTGGTCAAAGACCTAAAGGTGCCCTAACGGGCCCCTTGTTCACACTAAAGACCGGTTGGATAATGCCTCAAATCTTTTCTATAAAAAGAGGCCATGGGTGCACTATATTTCCAAGAATCTATTTGTATTGTTATGCTACCTCTATTCTCCTGCAAGGAACCTCTTTCCTCATTGGATCATATAAGCACCATTTCATTAGGCTATTCACATCACCTCTTGAGTGAATGAGATTTGGATTTCTTCACCATTTCCTTTTAGTTTTCTATTTGTAAGAAGAGCTCAATCATTGGGGGTTCAAGAGCCCTCCCTTGGAGGAAGAGGGGACCCATAAGTCTCCCTTTCTCTTTGGTATTTTCCCACTAATACAATCTATCCATTGGTGGAATGAATATCGGTCTTTCTTTTGTTCTATTTCCCTTATGCACTTTAGTGTAGTTTCTTTAATTGTTGCTAGCTTAGTTGTTTCTTTGTTTCTTGTGCTTGATGTTTCTAACTCTTACACTCATTTCTGTCATGCCTAGCTAACCCAACTAGAATTGTAAGTGTCCTTCTTTTGCTCATTTAGGTGATGAAAAGGATACAATAGATTGGCAACTCCGCTAGGGAAATGTATCAATTTCCTCCCCATTTGGGTTTATTGAGCACTTATTTTTTATTTATTTGAATTGCAGGGATCATAACCAGCCCAAGCCTACCTACAAAAAGCTAAATTTGGAGCCGCGATAAGAGAATTCCATTCAAAATTTTCTTCCCGGACGCATATCAGAATGTTCACGGGTTTTTCAGCCCACAGGCGCATCTTTTGAGCACGTGGGCCAAAATCACTATGCTTCTTAGTGCATTCTGCACACCTACACCAACAGGGCATTATTTCTCTGTGAATTGGTGCCACATGCACCTATGTCTACTCTGCGACCCGTGCATCTGTCCAGAAATTCACATTGTAAGGGTTTTTTGTGATGCTTTGAAGGCCCATAGCCTTCTAAATATTGATTCTATACAATTTGTAATATGCACCATGTTATCACCATATAATTCCCAGATGGTGTCTGAGTTTCATAATTTTTATGAAGGATTAAATCGCCACAAAGATGTGATAATTTGGAGGACCCGACTATACCTGGCAGCATATGGACGAAATAGCAGAGATATGAAGAGTAAAACTCAACAAACCGTCAATCCTGAAAGAAGCCTGGATCAACGGTTGAGACATGTACATATATGTAACTAGCACGGAGATTAAGTGGTCGAGGGCAGGCCGAGGAAAACCATCGCATTTTTTTACGAGACGCATGGCACCCTTAGAAGTACATCAGAGAAGAGGGTTGTCTGACCAAAACTACCTTTTCTCAACCTCTGATAATAGAGTTTCTAGGCAAGACGTGGGCCATAGATCTTGAAGTGACCCGGATCAATAGCCAAGGTACATTTTAGCGATGGAAGTAGCACGAGAATTAGCTGACAGAGGATGGACCGAGGAAAAATACCCTGGTTTAAATAATGGACAAGTGGCATCCTCATAGACACGTCGAGGCTAAGGGTGGTTCATCCAAAACTATTTTTCTCCAAACTCTGATGGTAATAGATGCCTATAAAAGGAGGAACCCTGGGCTATATTCTATGAAAATTTGAAGCATTCAAATGTTCAAAAATTTGGCACAAAGATTCCTTTCAAATTTTTAATTTCAGAATCGATCCAGACCAGTTTTCTTGCCACTTATCAGGTAGTCTTCACCATGGCTACAAATATTGTTTTTTTACCCATGAGTGAACCAGATATTTCCTCCAGGGAGGATGCCCTAATTGGCAGAGATTCTGACGTTTTCGACACAGAGACAATGGTCTCGCCCATTTCTGTGTCTAAAGAGAATTTTTTGAACAACGCTGGATCCCACATACCCATTCTCGAAGTGGCTCGAGCCTCCTTCACCCCTTATGTCATAGAAAAAGTATTCCCATTCCATGAATTTGTAAGCTAGTGTACAGAGCGATATTCCCAGGGAGAAAGAGTCATCGTAAACAAATTAGGGTCAGAAGAGCTATCTAAAGTAGACGGTCCATTGCTTCGACATGACTTAAATATACCAGATGCCTCCCCCATGGTGTCATAACCCTTTGAGGAATAGAGAATGATTACGATTTATAGAGAATGCTTGCCCGAGGTAAAAACCTTGTTTCTGCAAACCATATTCAAACCTGAACATTATTTAGAGAGTCTATCCTTTCCTGTCAATATAAGCGTCATGATTGTCTAAGTCCAATGGGCTTGTTCTCTATTGAGTCAAATTTTAGGTCTAGACAATGACAAGTTTGTGGTAGAGGTTATGCTAGGGTTCCCATTGATTTTCTTCCTGTCTGGGTAGTCAATCTGTGTCAGTTTTGATGAATTTATTGCGAAAAATATACATCAATAGTTGGTAAATCTCATCTCGTTAAGACATTTCAGATACTACTCTCACTCGTTGAGAATGTTTCTAGGATGTACAACATCGAGCTTCCTGAGGCTGCATTTTTTTTGACCGATTGTAAAAAGATCACCATGTTCATCTTCATCAACAAGATCATGTCCAGGATATACAGTCTCATTTTTGGTTCAGATCTGTCGAGAGTCCTATAATAAATGAAGAGTTCGTTGCGTCCAACTCCTAAGAACATGATGGGAGACTGGATGCTTTTCACTCAGTCCACCATGATTTGGGTATACAAATGCCAGGAAGGACCTCACCTTTTACCAGTTTTTCTGACTCCCAGTATATTTTCTTTGGAATTTATAAGACAAAGGGTCATCTCAGAGACTGATCATTTCCTCAAAGCTCACAAGGCTTCTAATCTAAAATTCTCATTCATGGTAGGTCCCTTTGTGGTGAAGAGAAATTATTGTTTTCCTCATATTCAATCCAAACTCAATGAATTTGGGTTCACACAGTTGCAAGGAAGAAGATATGATCCACATCAGATTATATCAAAGAGGATATTGGCAAGAAGACAAGGCCCTTATGAGCATGATCACGTTGAAGGATTAGATAAGTTGGCCAATATAGAGACTTGTATAGAGATGGAGGTTATCATGCAGCATGATCAAACAAAACAAACAGACCTTACTTTTCAGCAAATCTCAACAAAGAAACCCTCACCCAGGTTGATTGTCAAAGCTCCTAAAATGAGCATCTTCAATAAAAGAAGTAGTTCAGAAGCCCTAGGAGCTAGTAGCCAACAAAACACCCTTAAGAAAATGAGAGCCACATCACCCTCTCCATTTATTGACTTGGAAGATGAAGAACAGAAAGGAAAGACATTCATCGTGATGGTAGAGATTACTGCCTAGAACGAAAAAATCAATCCAGAAAACAAGCCACAAAACGAAGGCAACATGAAGGTTTTCAGCAACAGGAAAAACGTATTCGACCAAACTCCTAGGATAGTTTATCAATCTAAGGAGAACTTTCTAAATCAGTATTCCGTGAAAGGAAGTATGGCTAATAGTGAAATAAGGGAACTTTTTCCTGAAGTAGAAGGTACATCCCAGCATAAATCTCACCCGCTCTCAGTCAAAGATGTCGAGAAAAAGACATTCAACATTGCAGTGGCCAATAATGATAAGGTATTTGAGTTCAAGGTACACTATGAAAACATCGACACCCATGATAAAGTAAAATTCCATAGAAATGTCAGTGATATGTTGTATCTTGATTACCTAATCTTAGTTCTGAACGTTGTAAGATTGACAACACATGCATTGAAACTAGATGGGAAAATGAAACAAGAAAAGGTGTCCAACAAAGCTTGGATGATTAAGGTAAAGAGATTAGAGTATGAAGGTTCACAGGGGGTGAAAGCCTCTCTAGATGAAAAGGAAAAAATGATCCAAATCTTGAAGAAAAGGTTGAATATGTCACCTATAGACCATCTGCAGACAACATAATTAACTGCTCTGGAGAAGGAAAAGGAAAACTTCAGACAAGAGGCACTAGACTACAAGGCTAAAGTGTTGCAATTGGAGAAAGAGAAATAAAGTTGGTCAGAAATGTAGGCAACAACATCAGATATGGAAATTATTTTTCCTGCTAATGTAGAGGCTAGATCAAGTGTTCAGGGGTTAGTTCAGGCTATGTCCCAGGTGAGTTTGAAAGCAGTTGAGATCAAGAGTCTCAAAGAAAACTTAGAAAATTTTAAACAAGAGATGTAGGTGAAGGATGAGAAATTATCTCAACTACACAGAGAGAACCAATACCTGTAGGAAAGAGTGAAAAAGATAAAAAATAGATTGAAGGGAAAAAGGCTACTGCAGGGAGCCAAACATGTAATATGGGACGTGATTGCTGCAGAGGTTGCTAAGTTCAGAATTTCTCTGAATTTTATCAATGACAAAGACAACATGGCTGCTACAGCTTGGAACATATGCACTATTGTAAATGAAGTGTTAGCAAAGAAGCCCTCGGAATGGGCCCAAAATTCCATCGACTTACTAAATTCTATACCAACTGTCGATCTTCATACCATCAGTGTGAAGGACAAGACTGCTTTAATCATTTCATCCAGGAGAATCATTGCCAAGCACAACCTGCTCAGATTAGTCTAGAACAAAGCTGTGCAAATGGAGCATAGAATACAGGAGTTTAAATACACCTTTGAACAATTGTTTTCTAAAGGCCTCCCCTCATTTTGGGATGGTAAAGGCTCATTATACAATCAAGAAGATTATCACACTCTCCTCATGCAATGCAATATGGACCATTCCAGGTTTGAAGATATGGAAGAAAGTCTGAAAGGCCCTACCTTGGTAGAACATTTAGCTGCTAATTTTGAAATTCTGAACAAGTTCAAAATAGTGAAAGTCAGTGTGCCAACCATGTCCTATGCTACGTGCATTGACTTGGAGATTTTGATTAAAAAAATGATGGATTACGAAATCCCCTCTGATGCGTAATGGAAAGAACTCATGCGGTTGGGTAAGACAAAGTACAACGTCCCCAGAACCAACAAATGATCTCCAGTTGTTACCAATATTGCAGATCCAATGAAAGTATAGGGCAGAACAAATTTCGCGGAAGCAACTAGGCAGTCAGAGAAACTGTCAATGATGTTGAAACATTTCTTTTTTTGATAATTATTGTAAATCATTTCGTATACCAAAATTGATATTCAAAACTGATACATAAGATGAAACATTTCAGTTTCAGTTATTTTTTATCAAATTGTATAAGTACTAAGAGACTTGAATTAATTAACGTTGGCAGAAGTGCAAGAGCACCTTTTGGTTGTATCAAACATTATTTGTAAATTTTCTGAATTTGAATTGAATACAAATGCAGAATATTTTGAAGTCTCTATGAAAAGATTCTAATGGGTGGCGATATAATCTTTTTTTCCTTTCATCGTATGTATTTCCTGTAGCCTGTCATTTCATTTACATTTCATTTTGTTTAAATTGGAGAGTTTAAAGGCCCATAATTCATCTTTTGACACTCTTGGCTTGAGAAATTTAAACTATGTGATTGTCTTCTTAACTTATTCAAAATTCATTTCAATAATTCTCTGATGCAGTTATTTGTTTTCTTCATCTTCCTACACATGTTTTTATTTCAAGAATAACTCAGATTCATCACCTTATTGAGCCTTTTTCCTCTGGATAATTCTATCAGTCGATGCATTGTTTTCGTTCACTTTCAGAATTTTGACTCCATAGCCCATAGTGTTCCCCCCTTCTTTGCCAACAACTTTATTAAAAACCCCCAAAACAAACCAAATCTAGCCACCAATTGCCATAGATATATCAAGTGACACGAGAGAGCCCTCTATGAGTTGAGAAGGCTATTTCCTCAGCTCTAAAGATGGTTGAAATAGTTACCTCTGTCATTTTTCTATTCAGCCAGACAAATTTACAGGGTGCTAACATTCTGGCACCGTTGTCGGGAACGAAATTGAAAAACTTTTCCCTGGGAAAATGAATTAAAGATTTAGTTTAACTCCTGAGGGTGACAGTGGACCAAATACCTTATTGGTTGAAGATTATATTTATCCTAGCAAGTCCATTACATAGAGACCAATTGTACTACACTGTGTAAGATAGAAATCATGGCTCCTAAGAAAATCCACACCAGGAGAAACCCAGACCCTGAACCTGCAATCCCTGTCTCTAGCCCTGAAAAGCTTGGTCGAAGAAGAAAAGAAAAGATAGTAACCCCTGTGTTACGACCAGACCAATATTCGTTATTACCTAGAGACAGATTGATCAGTATCAAAGACCTTGATTTTTATCTAAAATTTGAACACTCCCTGTTCATAACCAGGTCTGAATCCCGTTTATACGAGACCCTATTTAACGAAAAAATATTCCAAGATTCGATTCTAACCGCTTCTTTCAAACCCGTAGTGACTCCTGTTCGAAACCAACAGCCACTCTGACCCCTCACAACAACTATGGCGGCCATATTTTCTCCTCTCATACTACCTTCTCTATTGCATGACTTACCCCATTAGTACAACCTAAGGATTAAGCTATATGATGTTGAAGGTAACATATCAACCCAGAAACACCTAGACTAGTTTAATGATTTCGTAGACTTAGAGGAGGTGGATTTTGCAGATGTGAAAATGAGGTTGTTTACGCAAAGCCTTGCAGGAGATGTAAGAAAATGGTTCAGATCCCTTGCACCAAGAAGTATCACAGATTTCATATATTTTGAGACACTCTTCCTTGCCAGATGGGGAGATAAGAAAACCCCCCTTCAGTTGTTGACACACTACAACAATATGAAGAGGTCACTTGATGAAATAGTGCAGGAGTTTTAAGCTAGATTCATGAAGGTATATAATGTGATTCCTGATGAAGTAAAACCCCCACCTAAAGCTACTCAGCTCAGATATGATGATTCTTTTGAAAGTGATTTTTCTTTATTATTGAGAGAGCGAAGATCTGCCACGTTAGATGATATGATGACAGATGCCATTGAAGTCGAAGTAAACCTAATGGCTTCAGGAAAAATGAAAGCTAATTATGACAGAAACATGGGCAAAACTAAGGATAAAAAAAAAACGTCCACATCACAAACATCAGAAGAAAGATTTGAATCGATGATGAGAAACATGGAAAGGATGATGGAAAGAATGGCATTCGGAAATAGACCCAACCCTAAAGAACAAGCTAACGGTCCACCTAGAAATCCGAGGAGACCTGTCAGTCTGCATATCAGGCAAAAAGAGCAGAGAAACCAGGGTAATCAAGCAGCTCAAGCAGACCAAACAAATCAGGGAAATCAAGGAAATTAGGGAGAACAAGAAGTAAGGCCCCCTTTTCAGAATAATTATGTGAATGAAGATTATGATGGATATTTTGAAGATAATGTGAACTATTGTGATGATAAATAAACTGAGGTGTTTTTTACGAAAGAAGAACGTGACCAGTTCATGGATGCGAGTGAAATATTTTTGCAAGATGAAGAGGAAAGGATATCAGTAGAAAGAGAAGATTATGAGACCAGATTGCAAAACACCATCATGCAATTCCAAAGGAAATACAATCTCTGAAATCAAAAGGTGCCTCAGAATCCTTGTTGAGTCTCAATATTGACACTTCTATTACCCCATATTATCTATGTCTGAGTCAATTTTACCTATGATGTGTGTATCTAATTGACTGTTTCATCCATAAATACAATTAATGACCTTGATCATGTGCATAGAGAGGTAACTTATGGTTAAGGCATGATTTGTTTAATTTTATTGAGTTAATTTGATTAAATGCTTGATTATGTATGATCCTAATCACTTTGAATCTTAAGCAGCATGATCTAGTACTCAGTCTATTCTGGTACCAAGGCTCCACCTATTCTGGTACCAACCTGTGTTAATCCGGTACTAGACATAATTCGAAATTTTGGAAATATTCTAGAGGAAAATCGGGTACATGGGTTTTTTCCAGAATGATGTTTTCATGCGGACATGTGAGACAAAATTCATCCATCTCGCACGTGTGGACCTCCATCTTAGGGGGAATGATTCTGCCAAAATTAGCAACAAAACTCAAACTGCCAACTTGTGCCTCGATTTTCGTGCCCATGGGAGCATATCTTTCAAAACAGAAAAATGATTTTTTAGGAATATCATCCAACTACAGAACCCATAAACCGTTTTCAACATTTCGAATTGGTTGGAAAGATATGGGTGGATCCATAACTCGAATCTGCCCAAATTGCAATAAAACCTAGATTTTTGAGGATTTTATCTAAAAATGTAATATTTGAAATCTGAGCATTGGGATTTGGTCCCATACACTCTTCAATGATTATTCATGCATAAACAATCCTAATAGGTCTATTATAAGGAGCCATTAGTTTCATGAATGTTTTGTAAAGGAGAGATTTATTTTTGTGAGAAAGCTTTGAGTTGCTAGCCATGTAAAACATAGTTTTTGATCTCAATGAATAATTGATTCTTGCTAAAGCATTGGACACCATCTCCATTTGATCTAAGTCTTTTTAGCAGCACTAACCTCCTGGGAAGGGCCCCTCAGAGTGGTAAGTGTTTCTATATTTTATTTTCTTTATATATTAGCATTATGTTTAGTTTCTTTTCTTCTTGCATTATTGTTTAGTTTGAAAGTCATATATTGTGTGTTTTCATTCTGCAAATCGATTCTTAATAGATAAAACTCAAATAAAAACCCTCTCACTCAAGGCATTGGTACATTACATTTGATTGAGGACAAAGTTTGAGTTTAGATCTCATTTCCTTTTACCTAGTTTTTATCCATTTGATTATCCTTTTAATCACTACTGGAATCCATTGAAGGATAGGAAACTTAAGTAAGCTACTCGTGATTAATCAAATGAACATCACCCTGAGTGCATGAAATACTGTGATCTAAGCCTTTATAGCACTAAGTTATTCCTGTGTCTTAGTGATGAATCCTTAGTGTTAATTTTCTACAGTGTGGGTTTGAAGAATGTTTTGTCAGCTTTAGATTAGGCTAGACTAGGCTCTGATCTCGCGTTTCCTGCACCTACACCTCGAATCTTACAAGCACCGGTTGATAATTAAATGTGGGATTTAATAGTGCATATATTTATCCCCAACAATCCTCTGAAAAGTAATCTCCCAAAGGCAAACTCCACCAAAGGTGCTCAGAGTAACGTGCCCTCTTCTAGTCAGCCCAAAAAAGACTCCATGGGAAAAGATCCAACTATAAAGGATTCCACTATGAAAGACTCCACTACAAAGGATGGTATGGATAAGGGCAAGTAAAAAGAGGAACCATAGAAGAAAATATTGACAAGAAAAGAAACTGTCACTAAAGAGGTAGAAAAAACTCTATCCTCTTTTGACTTTGAAAGTGAGATGGCTAAGATTAAGATTTTGATACCCTTTAATGAATTGATAAGAAATAGCGAATATAGAAGTCACATCATCAATATTCTTAATATGGGACAGACCTATGATACTCTGAACATACAAGATGATCACCCAACCATCTTATTTGGGCTGAGAGTAGAAGAAAGCAGTGAAAGTGAAGAAGTTCCTCCTTTCTATGTCAGCTTAAAAATCCATGACATGACTTTACACAATGCTATGCTGGACTTCGGAGCATCTCACAATCTGATTCCTAAAGTGGTCATGGACCAACTGGGCCTTGAGGTCACAAGACCCTATAAGGATCTATTCTCTTTTGATTCAAGGAAGGTGAAATGCCTTGGCATGATAAAAGACATGGTCGTTTCTTTGGCACAAATCCCAGCGAAGAATATGGTGATGGATGTAGTGGTCGCTGATATCCCTCCAAAATTCTACATGCTGTTGTCTAGGTCATGGGATGAAAAAATGAAAGGAACCCTCTAGATGGATATGTCATATGCCACTATTCATGTCTTTGGTCAAGACAAAAGATTGTACAGGGAAGTTATGTTGAAATATATGGTCAGCAACAAATCGCAACCTACCAACCATCCTATATACTCAGTAAACATTGAGTTGGGGTCTTCCATTTTCTTCAATGATACATGCTTAGGAGCAGAAGAGATAGAAATAGTCCTGGAAGATAAAGGTATACCCGAGCAACAGTTGGAAGAAATTTTAGAACAGGGTGACCCAGAAGATCAGATATGGAAAATGAACTTTGGTGGAGCTGCATGCAAAGAATGAGCTGGAGCTGGCATGTGGATAAATCATCCCACATGAGATTCAAAATTGTGCTCTTACAAAATCGTTTTTGAATGTACAAATAATATGGCCGAGTATGAAGCGTTAATATTGGGGTTGAAAATTTTGGAAGAGTTAGGTGCCAAAAAGATTGTTGTACTTGGAGTTTCTGAACTCATCATAAATCAAATCAAAGGCATCTATCGGGCCTAACATCCTAGACCGAGGGCTTACATAAATATGGTATTAGAACTTCTTGAGAAATTTTCAAAATGCAACCTTTCAACAATTCCACGGGAACAAAATCAGGTTGTCGATGCACTAGCCACTTCAGTAGCAGTGTTCAAAGTCCCAATTTTTCTCGAAAAAAGCTACAAGGTTGAAGTCAAGTATAGACTGGCAATACCAGACAATATGAAACACTAGCAAGTATTCAAGGACAATAAACAAATAGAAATCTTCCTCATGATGGAAAACGAGTTCGAGAATTTAAGCATTGATGATGAATATTGCGACGATGAAGTAGATACAACTGCTTTCACCAAAGAAGGATACTTTGACAATCAAATTGTCAACAAAGATATTGTGCAGCTAAAGAGAAACATTATCCCCAAGGGCCTAGTACCATTAGAAAAACTTTTTGATAACAACGATGTGGCCAAAAGTCCAAATATCATAGTAGATGAAGGGGACATGGAAGACTATAATATTGGGACTCTAGAATACCCAAAGATCATTAAACTATCCAAGAAGCTCATCCCTGAAGTCAAAGAAAGGTATGTAAAATTGATGAAAGAATTCCCTGATGTCTTTTCCTGGAGCTATGCTGAGTTGAAATTTTATGATAGTAGTATAATCCAACATGTTATCCTGATAAAATAAGACCAAAATCCATTTAAACAGAAGTTAAGAAGAATAAACCCGATGTTGTTATCATTGATAGAGAAAGAAGTAAATAAATTGTTTGAAGCAAAAATCATAGTGTCCCTAAGATTCTCCAAATGGGTAGCAAATCTAGTGCCTTTCAGAAAAAAGAGTGGAGAGATCAGGTTGTGTGTGGACTTCAGAAATATGAATAAGGTATCTCTTAAAGATAACTACCCTTTTCCCAAAATGGACCACATTATATATAAGGTAGTGGGCTCTCAAAACATGTCTATGTTGGATGGTTTCTACGGATATAACCAGATCATGGTACTTCCTGATGATCAAGAAAAGACAACATTCACCACACCTTGGGGGACATTCATGTATGCCAAAATGCCATTTGGGATTATGAATGTTGGAGCAACATTTCAAAGGGCTATGGAAATATCCTTTGCAGATGAAAAGGATAAATTTATTGTTATATACCTAGATTACATTACTGTGTATTCTGCTACATATGAGGATCACATCAAACATCTCATAAGGGCAATCGAGAAATGAAAAATATTTGGCATATCACTGAATCTAAAAAAGTCAAATTTTTTCATGGAAGAAGGGAAGCTCTTAGGGAACATCATTTCCAAGGAAGGAATAAAGGTAGACCCCAACAGAGTTGAAGGAATTTTGAATATTGGCATACCCAGAAGCAAAAAGGAAGTACAATCCTTTCTAGGTAAAGTAAATTTCCTGAGAAGATTTATTCCTAATTTAGCAGAGATCATAAAGAATATCACCAACATGTTAAAGAAAGGAAATCAAATCAAATGGATCCCTAAGGCTAGAAAATCTTTTGAAGACATCAAGGTAGAATTGACAAAGGCTCCTGTGCTAGCTAGTCCAAATTTCAAGAAAGATTTCATGCTATTCTCTTTCTCTTCAGAACACACAATTGCAGGTGTATTACTGGAGAAGGATGACTAGAATTTTGAGAATCCCATAGCATACTATAGTAAGACATTGAGAGATTCTCCTTTAAAATATGACATCATGGAGAATCAGGCGTATGCTTTGGTCAAAGTATTGAAAGAATTCAGGGTGTATATTCTACATTCACATACTACTGCTTATGTCCCCAACAACTCAGTAAAATATATCTTAACACAACCCGGTCCTAAAGGAAAGAGGGGAAAATGGATTGCAGTACTATTAGAATATGATCTCGACATCAAGCCCATGAAGATGGTCAAAGGGCAGGGACTTGCTAGACTAATGGCACAAACAAACTGTGAAATCTTGAGAATAAACTTCACTACAGATATGTTAGAGAATACAACAGAGGAAAAAAGGGTGACTCCATGAATATCTCAGAAATTTCTTGACTCTACGTGGTATAAGGACATTATATTTGTGTTAAAAAATATGCAAGATCCTCTTGAATATAGTAAAACAAAGGCTAGGTTATTGAAACTAATGGAAGTGAAATTATGCATTGTTATTGGATTACTGTAATGGAAAGACCCAGGAGGAATTTTACTGAGTTTTTTGATAGAAGAGGAAGTAGAAAGAACCATCAGGGAGTTCCATAAAGGAGACTGTGGAGGTCATCATTATTGGAAGACAATTGTACACAAAATGTTGAGAGATGATTTTTATTGGCCTAGTATTTTTCCTGATGTTTATAAGGAAGTGTCAAAGTGCCATGAATGCAAAATATTCGATGGGAAAGGAAAGTTGTAGTCTCTTCCATTGAAGCCTATTTCAGTAGAAGCTCATTTCAGGCAATGGGGCCTGGATTTCATAAGAGAGATACACCCTCAATCTTCGGCTCAACACAAATGGATCCTGACTGCAACATATTATTTTACTAAATGGATTGAGTTTGTTCCTACCAGACAAGATACATATGACGTTATCATTTGATTCCTAGAAGACAATATTATGTCCAGATTCAGATATCCGATCAATATTATAATAGACAACGCAGTTGCCTTTAAGTCTAAACAATTTGAGAAATTATGTAGTGGTTACAATATTACTCTTGGCCATTCTACATCGTACTACCCACAAGGAAATGGATTAGCTGAGTCTTCAAACAAAATCCTGTTCAGAATCATCAAAAAGTTGTTGCAGGAGAATAAAAAGGCATGGCACAAAAATCTCATTCATGCGTTGTGGGCTGACAGGATATCCCCAAAGAGATCTATTGCCACATCTCCTTTCCAAATCGTCTATGGTATAGAAGCCATCTTTCCTAGAAAAATCGGATTGTCGGTAATGAAGTTATTACAGGAGCAAGAAGTAGAGACAAATGTCAGTCGGAGAAGGGAGGATGAACTCATCAACATGCAGTAGACCAGAGAAAAATATTTCAACAACGCCCAACTATGTCAAGAGAAAATCAAGGAAGATTTCGACAGATGTACCAAATCGGATGACTTCAAACCTAGATATTGGGTACTAAGATGTGATGCCAAGAAAAAAATAAAGGTAAACATGGAAAATTCGATCACCTGTGGCTGGGCCCGTTCAAAATTATAGCTTACCATGGGAACAATGCCTATTTTCTGGAGGAAATTAATGGAGAAATCGTCGGAGGAGGGCCTGTGAATGGCAGGTTCCTCAAGAACTACATCGTTTAAAAAATCATCACTTGCCATTCATTGTACATAACCACTTTGTGTTTTGGTTTTTCTTTAAGTGTGAAAATTGAAATAAAAAGAGCATGGTTGAAGCCCGAGGTAAAGGCCCTGAGATGTGTTGAGTAGGTTTAGAGTTTTTGAATAAAATAAATGGTTTCAGATCACACACATAAGATTACAACCCAATGGGTAGGTACTTTTTCTATAGTTTTTTGCTACCTCGCAGGGAGGATAACATCCCCAGTTGGAGCCAATGTTATCACCATATAATTCCCAGATGGTGTCCGAGTTTCATAATTTTTATGAAGGATTAAATCGCCACAACACTGTGATAATTTGAAGGACCCAACTATACCTGGTAGCGTATGGATTAAATAGAGGAGATATGAAGATTAAAACTCAATAAACCATCGATCCTGAAAGAGTCCCAAATCAACAATTGAGAAGTGTATTGGATATGTAACTAGCACGAAGATTAAGCAGTCGAGGGCGGGCTGGGGAAAACAGTCGTGGTTTTTTACAAGACGCATGGCACCCTTAGAAGTACATTGGAGAAGAGGGTTGTCTGACCAAAACTACGTTTTTTCAACCTTTGATGATAGAGTTTCTAGGAAAGACGCAGATCGTAGATCTTGAAGCAACTCGGATCAACGGCTGAGGCACATTTCGATGATGGAAGTAGCACGAGAATTAATTGATAGAGGATGGACCAAGGGAAAATGCCCTGGTCTAAATCATGGGCATGTGGTGTCCTTAGAGACACATCGGGGCTAAGGGTGGTTCATCCAAAAATATATTTCTCCAAACCCCGATGGCAATAGATTCCTATGAAAGGAGGAACCTCGGGCATTATTCTATGGAAATTTGAAGCATTCAAATGTTTAGAAATTTGGCACAAAGGTTCCTTTCAAATTTCGAAGTTCAGAATCGAACCAGACCAATTTTCTCGCCGCTTATCAGGTATTCTTCACTATGGCTTCCAATCCTGTTGTTTTACCTATGAGTGAACCAGATATTTCCTCCAGGGAGGATATCGTAATTGACAGAGATTCTGACGTTTTCGACATAGAGACAACAGTCTCACCTGTTTCTGTGTCTAAAGTGAATTTTTTGAACAAAGTTGGATCCCACATACCCTTTCTCGAAGCAGATCGAGCCTCCTTCTCCCCTTATGTCGTAGAAAAAGTCTTCTCATTCCATGAATTTGTAAGCTGGTGTGCAGAGTGATATTCCCAGGGAGAAAGAGTCATCTTAAACAAATTAGGGTCAAAAGTCCTGTGTAAAGTAGATGGTCCATCGCTCCGACATGCTCTAAATATACCGGACACCTCCCCCACAGTGTCAAAACCATTTTAGGAACAAAGAATGATTATGATTTATAGAGAATGATTTCCCAAGGAAAAAACCCTATTTCTGCAAACCATAGTCAAACCTAAACATTATTCAGAGAGTCTATCCTTTCCTGACAGTATAAGCATCATGATCGTCAAATTCCAGTGGGCTTGTTCTCTGTTGAGTCAAATTCTAGGTCTAGACAATGACAAGTTTGTGGTAGAGGTTATGCTAGGGTTCCTGTTGATTTTCTTCTTGTCTGGGCAGTCAATCTGTGTTAGTTTTGATGAATTTATTGTGGAATATATATATCAAAAAATGGTTAATTTCAACTCATTAAGACATTTCATATACTACTCTCACCTGTTGAGAATGTTTTTTGGATATAACAACACTGAGCTTCCTGAGGTTGCATTTATTTTGACCAAGTGTAAAAATATCACCATGCTCATATTCATCAACAAGATCATGTCCAACATATATAGTCTCATTTTTGGTTCATATCTACTGAGAGTCCTAGAAGAAATGAAGAGTTTGTTGCAGCTGAATCTGAAGAACATGATGAGAGACTGGATTCTTTTGACCCAGTCCATCGTGATTTGGGTATACGGATTCCAGGAAGGAACTCATCTTTTACCAGTTTTTCTGACTCCTAGGATATTTTCTTTGGAATTTATAAGACAAAGGATCATCTCAGAGACTGAGCATTTACTCAAAGCTCACAAGGCTTCTAATCTAAAATTATCGTTCATGGTAGGTCCCATTGTGGTGAAGAGAAAGTCTTTTTTTCCTTAGATTCAATCCAAACTCAATGAATTTGGGTTCAAACAGTTGCAAGGAAGAAGATATGATCCACATCAGATTATATCAAAGAGGAGATTGGCAAGCAGACAAGGCCCTTATGACCACGAGAACATTGAAGGATTACATAAGTTGTCCAATATGGAGACTTGTATAGATATGGAGGTTATCATGCAACATGATCAAACAAAACAGACATAGCTTACTTTTCAGAAAATCTCAGCACATAAACCCTCACCGAGGTTGATTGTCAAAGCTCCTAAAATGAGCATCTTCAATAAGAAAAGTAGTTCAGAAGCCCTAGGAGCTAGTAGCCAGCAATACACCCTCAAGAAAATGAGAGCCACATCACCCTCTCCATTTATTGAATTGGAAGAGGAAGAACAGAAAGGAAAGACGTGCATGGAGATGGCAGAGATTACGACCTAGAATGAAGAAATCAATCCAGAAACACGCCACAAAACGAAGGGAGCATGAAGGTTTTCAGCAGTAGGAAACCCGTATTTGGCTAGACTCCTGGGACAGTTTATCAATCTAAGGAGGACTTGCTAAATCAGTATGTTGTGAAAGGGAGTATGGGTAATAGTGAAATAAGGGAGCTTTTTCCCGAAGTAGAAGGGACATCCCAACGTAAAGCTCACCTACTCTCAATCAGAGATGTCGAGAAAAAGACATTCAACATTGCAGTGGCCGATAATGATAAAGTATCTAAGTTCAAGGTACACTATGAAAACATCGGTGCCCCTAATAAAGTAAAATTCCACATAAATGTCAGTGATATGTTGTACGATGATTACCTAAGATTAGTTCTAAAGGTTGCAAGATTGACAACACATGCATTGAAACTAGATGGGAAACTAAAACAAGAAAAGATGTCCAAGAAATCTTGGATGATGAAGGCAAAGATATTAGAATATGAAGGTCCACAAGGGGTGAAATCCTCTCTAGACGAAAAGGACAAAATGATCCAAAGCTTGACAAAAAGGTTGAAGATGTCACCTACAGACCATCTGTAGACAGTAGAATTAACTGCTTTGGAGTAGGAAAAGGAAACCTTTAGACAAGAGGCACTAGACTACAAGGATAAAGTGATTCAATTGGAGAAAGATAAAGAAATTTGGTCACAAATGCAGGCAACAACATCATATATGGAAATTATTGTTCCTTCTAATGTAGAGGATAGATCAAGTGTTGAGGGGTTAGTTCAGGCTATGTCCCAGGTGAGTTTGAAAATAGGTGAGATCAAGAATCTAAAAGAAAACTTAGAAAAGTTGAAACAATAGATGAAGGTGAAGGATGAGAAATTATTTCAACTCCACAGAGAGAACCAAGACCTACAGGAAAGAGTTAATAAGCTAAAAACCAGATTGAAGGGAAAAACACTATTGTAGGGAGCCATCCATGTAATATGGGAGGAGATTATTGTGGAGGTTGCTAAGTTCATAAGTTATCTGAATTTTATCAATGACAAAGAAAACATGGTTGCTATAGCTGAGAACAGATGCACTATTGTAAATTAATTGTTAGAAAAGAAGCCCTCGGAATGGGCCCAAAATGCCATCGACTTACTAAATGTTATACCAACTGTCGATCTTCAGACCATCAGTGTGAAGGACAGGACTGATTTAATCATTTCAGCCTAGAGAATCATTTCCAAGCACAACTTGCTCAGATTGTCCCAGAACAAAGTTGTGCAAATGGAGCATAGCATACAGGAGTTTAAAGACGCCTTTGAACAATTGTTTGCTAAAGGCATCCCCTCATTTTGGGATGGTAAAGGCTCATTATACAATCAGAAAGATTATCACACTCTCCTCATGCAATCCAGGATGGACCATTCCAGGTTTGAAGATATGGAATAAATTCTGAAAGTCCCTAGCTTGGTAGAACATTTAGCTGTTGATTTCGAAATTCTAAACAAGTTCAAAATAGTGAAAGTCAGTGTGCCAACCATGTCCTATGCTATGTGAATTGACTTGGATATTTTGATTAAATAAATGATGGATTATGAAATCTCCTCTGATGCACAATGGAAAGAACTCGTGCAGTTGGTGTTGCGCCTCTTTTGTCACCTTAGTGAGAAAAATAGAGGTGATTGCAAGCTCAGTTGGGTTTGCTGAGAAGGAGAGCTGCAAGGAAAAGGGTTAGAAAAAGAAATATAAAACAAAAACTAAGAATTAAATTAAGAAATAAAATTACAACTAAATTTAGAAGCATAGGGACATAGAGACAAAAAGAACAATGAGACCCATGTCACCAATGATAAGGCTGATATTAGTGAAATAAAACACTGAGAAGAAAGGGGACTATGAGTCCCTTCTTCCTCCAAGGGAGGGATCTTGGACCCCCACAAGTAAGCTCTTCTTACAACTTTGAAAATGAAAATGAAAATGGTGAAAGAATTCTTTGCTAATCCACTCAAGGGGTGAGATGGATTGCACAATGCAATGATGCAAGTATACTCTTGGCAAGGATAGAAGAGTCCTCAAGAGAATAATGGTAGCATAACTTTGCTTTGAATTCCTTGAAAAATGAAGTGTATTCATGGCCTTTTTATAGCATTCCTTTGAGCTATTGTTCAACTAGTTTGTAGTGTGTAAAGAGGCTAATTAGGGCATTTCTAGGTCTTTGACCAACCATCCAGTCGAATCCAATCCATATTTGAGTGTCAAATCGGCTTGGGATCTGAACCAGAAGTGGGTGGGAGGCCGACCACTCTCATAATTGTGTCATTTCTCAGATGCACAGATTTTTGCGATAACAATCGTGCATCATGCGCATGTGCACGAATCTGGCGTTTCTGTTTCGCGCATGTGTGCGCGCGCCCAGTGTCTTCATAGAACTCTTCAATTTTTCACTATTTTGCATAGTTTTTTACCCTTTATGAATTCTTTTGTGTTAATTCAAGTCCATGGGTGACTTCATAACTGTTTGGCGATGTTCAATTCTTGTAACCATTTGCGGAAAAAATTTCAGTGATAACAAATGCCCCCTAATGGATGATGTTAGGAGCATACATATAGCCGAAATCCATCAATGTTTCTTCTACGGAGAGTGTTTTTGTAAGATAGAGAAATAGTGGGATCGTCTAGAGAAATCCGTTGGAGGAAAAAAGGAACCGGTAGAACCCAACCTTCCATGAGGTGGGTAAAATTAAAAACAAACTGTGTACAAATGAGGCAGGCATGCCCCATGTTCGTGTCATGTAACTCACAAAGAGGAATGAAGTGTTGATGTAGACAACTACAGCGCCCTCGGGGGCAGTCATGATAAAGGAAGAAGACAATTCTGCAAATGAACATACTCTGAATAGTAGGCAATGACAAATGTAAGAAGTATCACGGAGTCTGTGGGCATTGATAGCCCAACCAAGTTCAAAGGTCTTCAACAAGTAAAAGAACTAACTGCAATAGTCGCAAAGTAAGACCCACCATAACATGAGAAAGTGTTGACGTCAAATGTTATGGGGGTCAACGAAAACAGGGAGCAATTGGGTTTCTCCCTGTGTCGTCCGAGATCTCTCATTAGATGGGTAATGAGAATCAAGATACTGTCGCCCTTCTGGAAAATTGTGTTGATGTCAACACAAAAGGGGGATGCGACTCCCAGAAGAAAATAGCTTCGTGAAATCTACTAGGTGAGGTGAGGAAGTGGAGGAGGTACATGGATGAAGTCAAGATGTAGGAAGACTCAAGACTTCCCTTGGTTGGAGGATTTTGGAGATAGAAGTGGACGCAACCTTTCAACGAGGTTGAGTGTCAGGGGGACAACAAGACAGGGGATAAGTTGTGCCAGAGGCGGGACACGGTGAACAAACTCAAAGGGAAAAGGTAAGTGGCCTGTGGGGTTCTCTGAAGATATGGATGATGTCATCAAGGGTGGATGATAAGTAGTGCCCCAACCAAGGGTGACATGGGTTGTGTTTGACCAAAAATGGAAGAAGGTCGCCAAAGGTGACAACAAAAAGGTAATGTAACTGCTGGAAGCAAAGGCGTTTTTACAATAAATAAAGAATAATGTGGGAGAAGTGTACAAATACATAAATGGGTGCCCTAGTGTGATATGGTTGGCCCGGGTAGGGCATAATTTTCTCGGAGAACTGATGGAGGGTGGGGGCCCCATGGGTGGGTTTATGTATGAGGTAGGTGGAATGAAGGGAAATTTGTAGATGGGAAAACGGATTGTAGATGAAATGGAGGGTTCATGCTACTGCGGAGGTGCAGTCCAAAAATAGAACCATGTAGAGATAATCTAGGAGTCTATTGGAAAAGCTAGAAAAATGAGGAGAAGGAGTATGTGGTTGATTCGCGAAATGATGTAAGACTATCGGGACTCCCATCCCTAAAGGGTTTTGAATAACAACATAAGTGTCAAAATCGAAAAAGGGTGCTATAAATGGGACAAATCATGTGGGTAAGAGTGTTACCGGGTGACAATACCGAAGATGCAAATGGAGGTGTTGGTACTGCAGAGCCGGAAATGGGGATCCTAGAGGAAAATGCCAGAGGGTGTGACTGGAAATGTAAGTGAGATTCAGAGGGAATGAATACATGCCAGTGTTGAGTATATACCTAAAGGGGTTGTGTTGATGTATGCCGACCAAGTACCTGCACACATAAAAACCAAATACCCGATGTGAACAGTATCTAAAGAGAATTGAATATATGATCATGTATTTGATAATTATGAATATGCACATGCGTACCTGATCAGGGTATGAAAAATGGTGTCCCGGGGTATTAGGATGAATAAGAGGCTCGGGGACTATCGTGATGTAAATGACGGGATGCTGATATTGTGGCTGAAAACGGATCGAGAAATGGACTCTCGAAGCTCCCGGAATAGTGAGTGGAAGTTTGGAAAAAAGGCCTATATATAGTTGTAGTGCCCACATTGCCACATCATTTGTACTTGCTGCTATAGTGATTGGACAAGAAGCATTCAGAGGAGATTTGGAGATTTGGGGAGGATGAGGAATCCGATCGAGGACTGAAGAGCTTCAAGTTAGTGTTATGATAATCCTGCATAGAATTAGGGTTTCATTTTTTGGGCAGGGGCTGTACAGAGGGCCATACAGAGGGTTTGATGAGTGTGGGCCCCATGTGCGCGGGTGATCGTGAAGTAGGAGAGCACACCTGTGCGTCTTCCCACCAGATAGGCATGCATGGGAGCACTAGTATGAGAGTTAAGGGAACGCACTATATGCGCGCCTATTGGCTGCACAGTTGTGCATGTGTGCACGGTTGTGCATTGGACAGGCGTGCTTTTGAGCGCCCCTATAAATTGAGCAGGCACGCACATATACGCACTAGAAGGATGGACATATGTGCTTGAGAGCGCGCTTATGTAGTGAACAGGCATGCATAGGTGCGCGACTGTGGAGTGAACAAGTGCACACATGTGTGCGCCTATGGGTTAAATAGCCGCGCCTTTGAGGCAAGGTTGACTGGTGTAAAACTTATCTTTTTTTATGTTGTTGATGGTCCATGTGGCTGAATTAGGACTATTTTATGTGGTTGTAGGTGATATTTGTGCACGATGTCGATTGGTTGGAAAGAGAAAGATGGGTCTCAGCTGCAAGATGTCGTGGCTATTGAGGATCCAGGTGTATGTGCGACTTTGGCAGCCTATGGTCTATTGAAGTTCTTTGAGTGCCCATTGATATGGGCGCAGGAGTATCTCTTGCAGTTTCTTATCCAGATGTGGAGTCCGAACCTGCATTGCTTCATAGTGCAGGGAGAGCAGATTTCCTTCACTACGGTGGAGGATGTATATTTTTTGACTGGGCTCTCGTTTCGAGGAATGCCCCTACTGGCGGAGCCGATGCTACCGAAGGATATGCCGCTAGCGATGGTTGGCCAGAGATATTGTTTGGGGCCAAAATTTATGTTCAACACTGTCGTGAGCATTAGGTCAATGGATTCCCTAGCACATTTCTATATAGAAACGATGATTGTGAGAGTTTATGGTTCACTGGTGATGCAATAGATCAGTGGTGGCAAGTTGATGGTGATGGAGAGAGTGTTGGCTAGTGAGCACTTCGCCTGGGGTCTTACGTTGCATGACAGGATGGTAGGGAAGTTGGACCACTGTCAGTCCATGGATATTGGAGAGTTTGTCTTTGGGTCCATCCTGGTGGCCTAGTTTCTGGAGAGGGTGTCGATGTTGCACCCGAGGATTTTATTGGGTGCGCCTGGGGCACAAGAGATGCAACTGAGGCGGTGTTTGACCATTTTTCTTCGCCATGGTGGTGGCGAGGGTTCCCACTTCTTTACTGCGGAGGCGACGCAGGTATGGCGACATATGTCGCAGGTGATATTGCAGTACCCCTATGTCGGGGTTGACTTCCGGGAGGATCCAGACATGGTGCTACCTCCAAGGGAGGTGTTTAACCACCGAGGTATGTTGATGATATTGATATATATGTTTTTTGTATTTTGAGATAGCATGACATATGTATATGATATAGATGTTGATACTATCTGTTGCTTGTTTCTATGTGCAGATGTCCCACCTCGCGGGCGCGAGGTGGAGTTGCAGAGAGCGTCAGTTCATTAGGAGTCAGAGAGAATGTCATGGGGAGAGAGATGTCAGCATGAGGATGTCATGGTGCGACCAACTGATCTGGAGAGCGCAACAAGGAGATGTCGGTTTGATGACCCTGGTGCTGGGCCATCACATGCTCCTCCGGCGGCTGCCAGAGTAGATTTTGAGGACATACGTCGTCGCTTGGAGGTGGTGTTACAGGATGTGCCTAAGGGAATATGGTATTGCATCCATGATGAGGGTATCCTGGAGCAGTGTGTGGGGATTCTGCTGTCATGGAGGTCCGTAGTACGACGGCCAAAAATAGTTGGTGCTGCGATGATCGGACAACTATCGTTGGGGCAGGAGGGACCGGTAGGGGGTGGACCACCACCACCTGAGGGAGGGGCAGGTGGTGGTGGGCCGCCACCACCTGAGGGAGGGGCAGGAGGTGGTGCTCTAGAGGCATTGTGAGTGGTGCTCTATGTATTGATGTATTTTTTGTATATAGGCTGGTGAGCCCATTTTGTACCAAGGTGCTTCATTGGCCTGCAGATATTTCTATTTTTGTATGTAAACATTTGGATGGCACTGTGGACCTTTCGATATATACATGAGTATACATTTTGAGATCTATGTGGTGTTTACATTTGTTTTTTTAATGTATTGATGATGTCTAATCTATATATGCTATGACAGGTTGTTGATATGTTTATGTATGTGTAGTGGTAGCTTGATGTGAGATATGCCAGTCTAACACAATTTTAGCTAGGTTATCTGTAATTTGATTCAATTGTCGTGGAATATGTGTAAATGTAATGGAATCAAAATGTTGAGATAAAAGTCTAACCTACAGGTATTTGTGAAAGAGGCAAGGATCGCGTACGCGGTACACATTGTTGAGCTGGAGAACGACTAGTTGAGAGTTGAGAAAGACGCTAAGGTGACAAATACGATGGCAGTGTATTCAACTTGGTTGTTGGTCACTGAACCCAAACATATGCTGCTCAAATGGATCATTTCATGTGAGGGGGTGTAGAGAGCCTAAGCGGCCGAAGCGAGATTTTGTGTCCAACAGCTGGCGCCATCGGCGTAACCGATGTGGTAGGCTGATGGAGGAAGCATCTGTCAATAGAACAAATGATAGTTTATACGTGAGGGATGGAAAAAAGATTAAAAACACTATAAAAGAAAGAACCTAAAGTAGAATGACTACGTTTAAGAATAAAATTTCTTTAAATACAACCTGTTGACGGGTTATTTGAGAAAGAGGCCTTCGGGGGAGGCCAAGATGTAGGCGCCTTTGGTGAGGAAATGTTGGATAATGTATGGGCCATGCCATAGTGACTCGAATTTTCCATGGCCAAAGGTGTCATGATCGATATCGTAAGCTAGGATGAGGTTTCCTTCACGAAATGAGCAAAGGTTGACATGTCGATCAAAGGTAGCCTTGGATCATTTTTTAGCTGCCTCATTGTTCTGTAATGAAGATCGACGATATTCATCCAGAGACTCTAAGTTCAGCAAGCACTGCTCCATTGGAGCAGTGTCGGGTAATATCTCAATTGTGGTGCGTAGGATGGGAATTTCTTACTCGATGGGAAGAGTGGCCTCAACCCCATGGACTAGATGAAATGGTGTGAAACCAGTAGCTATTTTCACATCCGTACGGTAAGCCCATAGCACGGAAAATAACATGTGATGCCAATTGGTCTTATGTTTATTAACCATGCACTGTAACATGGTCTTGAGGACCTTGTTAACTGCTTCGACCTGTCCGTTAGATTGAGGGTAATATGGTGAGGAAAAATCGTGAGAGAATCCTAACCGAGATTAGAGTTTGACAAAGATCTCATTCTCGAAGTGTTTCCCGTGATCGGCAACGAGTTGGAGTGGTACTCCAAAGTGAGATATGACGTGGTTAAAGAAAAAATGCACTGCGGTGTCAACGATGTTGTTGAAGGTGGGCATAAATTATACCCATTTGGTGAAGTAATTGACTGCGACAACAATGTATTTGTGACCATTGCTGGAGGGGGGATTACAAGTCATGAAGTCGATGCCCCATTTACAAAAACCCGCACACCTGCTAAACACCGCATTTATGGAATTGGTCGGCCTCCCAACCACTTATGGATCAACTCCCAAGCCGATTTGACCCCCAAATATGAGCTGAATCTGCATGGTAGGTTGGTCAAAGACCTAATTAATCCCTAAAGATCCCCTTTTCACACTTCAAAGGAGTTACATAATCACCCAATGCTAGGCTATAAAAAGCCATGAAGAAACATCATTTTCTCAAGGAATTTCATGTAATGTTATGTTGCTTAGATTGTTTTAAGGACTCACTCCTTGACAATAACACATTAGCACCATTTCATTGAGCCATCCACCTCTCCATAGAGTGGATGTTCTAGGAGTTCTTTCACCATCATTCTCATTTTCTTATTGTAAGGAGAGCAAGTTTGTGAGGGCACAAGAGCCTTCCTTTGGAGGAAGAAGGGACTCATAGTCCCCTTTCTTCATTGTGCTTTGATTTCATCAATTGATCAACCTAAAAACATTGGTGATATTGGTCTTGTTGTCTTTTTTATTTTTTTTATCCATATGATTATGCTTTTAGTTTGTTTTAATTTAATTCTTGCTTATAGTTTTGTTTTGTTTTCTCTAACTCTTTCCTCTACAGCTGTCATGCTCAGCAAGACCCAACTGGGCATGTAAGCACCCCTTATTTGCTCACAAGGTGACGAATTGGGTGCAAACAGATTGGCGACCGTACTGGGGAGAAGGTATCAATTCCTCCCTCATTTGGGTTTACTTTTCTTTCCTTTTAGTTTGTTTAACTTGCAGGTGCACAAACCGGCCTCTGCCGACCTGCTAACCAATCAATTCATAAGAGAATTGAGAGAAATCCATCTGGTTTTTCTTTCTCGGCCGTTTGTCATAGGTGCGCAGGTATTCCACCCCACAGATGCGCATCGTGCGCGCATGCGCCTAAACAACAGTCTTTCTCTGCGCGCATGCTCTTTCTGTCTCAACTCTACTCACGCGCCTGCACTTTGTGCACCTCTGTATGCACTAGAGACCACGCATCTGAATTAAAATTTCACATTGTGAGGTCTTGAGAGGTGGGGAAAGTCATTTTCCTTCTTAAGAATGATGTTATTCATGCTCTAAATATTGCACCACTTAGACCCCTCAACTTATAAAGGGGATAGTCAAACAAACATAGGCACTTAGGTGGATAAAAATCAATTTACCTTATTTGCTTTTTGCCACATGGATGGCTTGCTTTGATTTACAATCTAAGGTGAACATCAATTTTAATCACATCTAACTCACATTTTGGGACTAGAAATTGAAGTAACAATCCTTGAGTATGCTCTTCTCTTGCGCCTTCAAGCGATCTTGAGAACCAGAAAAAGATTGTGAAAAACAATCCCATCTCCCTTAACAAGATTTCAAAACCTTTAAGAGAGGACAAAGGCCCTTTTGGGACCCCTCTTAGTTTCATTTTTCAAACATATCTTAAATTTGTAACGGGCCCATACATGCCCACATGTCACAAAAGTAGGATAGTGGTTGGAATTTTTCTTTCTTAGATAAAAAAACTAGGAGATTTTAAAGGTTTGTAATGGGTCCACACATGCCCACATGTTCAATCTAGGATAGTTTCATGCTTTTTCTAGATTAACTCACACATAGGGAGTTAAAGGATAGTAACGGACCACATGTCCACATGCTAGTTTCCTAGGGCTTTTAAAATTCCGCAAGGTTGTACCAATGACATCTAGCTAATTAGGTAATCACACTCTTGTAAGGACTAAGCGAAGTCCACATGCAGCAAGGTGACATCTAATTAACTAAAATTTGGCACACTTTCACTCACACACAAAAGTCACTTTTTTCACTCACATAGCCTCTTCTCGAAACATGGAGGTCTAAGTAGGTTTCCTCCAAAGGGATTCTGAAAACACCCCATCTTTTCTTGACAGAACTATCCACTCCCACTTTTAATCAAACGAGGTTGGTTTTCACCCCCAGCCTCACAAAACAACTTCATCTAAAAACTTTATAAAAACTCACTAAGTTTTCCTCCACAGGAGGTGCCAAAAGAAGTTTTTAGTCTAGGTAGGATTTCGGGGATAGGCATCCAAATAATTCCCCGTTATCTGGTTCTCACATTTTCAAACATAGAGGTTGACAAATAGGGAACTTCAAATCCTCCAAGTCAAGTGTTCCAATCACCATAAGGCAAGGAGATACCCATGAAGGGTCGAAGGCCGAGGTCCGGTTGTTCTGTGCATCCCCCCTTGAGGCACCCACCTCTTGGATGGGATCCAGCCCGTGACCCATTTCTAAGGCCGAAAATCTAAATGTCGCACTTTGACCGAGGTACCTAGTGACCAACTTTAGGACATCTACCCAGGTGGCGATTATGGGCTGCAATCGCACCTTGATTGGATTTTGTGTGGCTATTGGGAAATATCACCAGCTCTTTCGGGATATGCCCCCTCTACCCCTCATTATAAACAATTAGTTCATCCTTCAGTAGTTTCTCTTCCGGTGACTTGAGACCCCACTGTTGAGTACTATTGGAAGGTCCAGTGCTATTTGAGAGGAAGGACGTTACGTCTTCTAGGACACAAGTATTTGCTTTCTTTTGATTCCCCCACGTGGACAAAACCCTCTTACCCCCATATATGCTTATTTTTCATTTATGTATGATGCACATCTGATTACAGTTTGACTTTGCTATATATATTGTGTAAAACAGTCACAGCAACGACTCTTGTTTCTATTTTTCTCTCTCACCACTTTTGGCACACATTTTCACAACTAGTCTGACATCGTAGGGGAACCATAGAACCCCCGTCATTCACAACACTTTCTCAACCTCCCTCCCATATTAGGGGGAGTATCTAGTCATACCCTCTCATCATTACCTCCTTCACAAACTCCTGTGAGTGCTACTATCTTAGGATTGGCTTTGCTTGGTTCTACCTTACTTGGGTCCACTTCCCAAGGTCATCCATTCACTCTCTCTCCTTTGTACGGAAGCAGGGGACCCACTTCCTCTCAAGGAGGGAGCACCAACCCACCTAGTCCCCATCAAGGGTCATGTTCACAACACACTATGGTTGGAACTAATCCTGCCACCCCACTACAGATGCCATATTTGGCCTCTCTCAACATACCGGATCTCACCAAGGTTACCAATGATCCTATATTGCATGACGCCACATGGCCTGCAATGCCAACAAAACTTCCTTCAGACATACCAAAGTTTAAAGGAAAGGCGAGGGATGACCCCGCCAATCATGTCATGACGTTTCATCTATGGTGTTCTTCCAATAGCATCATGGATGATTCCATCAGACTGTGATTATTTCAACGCACACTTACTGGCCCATCAGCCAAATGGTATGTCAAAGAAAAATCAGGGTCCCATGGGACCTTTGAGTCCTTGGCCAAATACTTCCTGACCTTCTTCCAATTACCCATCTGCCATGACAATGGTCTAGAACTACTGTCTAACTTCAAACAGACCTCAGCCACCCACATCACTGACCACATTCACGAGTGGCGTAGGCAACGTAGTTTGTGTAAAGAAGAAACCACCAAGCAGCAATGTCTTGACTGTTTTCTTATATCACTTGTCTCTCTACTTGGTAAGGATGTCGCTTCCACCTTCCTGCAATCTGAAGAGGAAGCTATTAGTAAGGCTCAACAATATGACCTCATCTACACATAGTCAGGATACTTATACATGGTACTTCCTGATCTTCCAAAACCCGTGTCGTTTGGCCAAGACAAACTTGGGATGTCTCACTCAGCAGACGGACTAATAGGTGCCACCACACACCATGGTCCACAACCCCAACCACCACCGATGTATGGAACACCTCAATACCCGCCGGCCTACGGGGGAATTTCTTATTACCCCCCACCCCCTTATCAACAGCCATATCCTGTTGCTATACCTCCACCCATCAGTCGACCACCACCGCCACCTCCCATACATCCATCTATCCCCACAAACAATGGTGCTCCCTCAACATTCGCTTATAGTACTAGTGAAAGCACACAACCTTCCTATGTACCTTATGGATCAACACCACCACAAAATACTTACTTCCCATTTCCTGGTCCTCCACAACCCATGTCTCCCCCACATCCTCATGTGGGGGTAAATTTTTTTCAACCCTCTGCTTCTCAGCAATACCAAAATTTTTAACAGTTGAACACAGGCAACCCAACTCATCCTTCGAACAATGCCAAGAACAAAGGATGGAATAGGAATAATAACAACCCTGGTCAAGGTGGGAATCAACCCCCACAACACCAACCCACTGGGGGCAATCAGAACCAAGGGAACCAGAACCCCCAAGGGGGAAATAACAATAAACGCCAAGGGCAGAATAATGTTAAAACCATCTTCCCTTGTTCCCTTTGTGGTGATTTTTGTCATTACACTCACCATTGCCCCCTGATCGCTGATTTCAAACGATTGAAAGACTCTAGGAGCCTTCCCCCTTCTCCTGCACAAACTGCCCCTCAGCAGGCACCACAACAATACTCACAACAACCCCCTCCTGCCGTGCTGAAAAATCCTATCCCACATCAAGGTGTAATAAACACCCAATAGGACACACAACATCCCCCACCTCAGGTGGGTCAATACCACAACCCCAACAATCCAGCAGAGCGAACAATTCTCCTCACCAGTGAGGAAGAAATCCTTCTGCAAACATGCAATCGTCAGTATCATACACCAGCTGAGTCTACTCCTATCTCTCCATAGACAAACCCCACACCGAAGGGACCCCCGTTGGTAATTCCTCGCCCTTCCGCCGAACCACCACTTCACATCCCTCGCATCCCCTTGCACAGGAATGTTCACAACCCACAGGCTAGGGCAGCTCACAACTATAGCTTGGTCGACGACTTAGCACAATCCCCAGCTGCCATGTCAGTCTTGGAAGTCCTCCAGACTTGTCCTACACAACAGAAGTCTCTACTTTCCGCCTTGGGGGCAGTCGAACCTACAGATACTCGACTCATCACCTTTGATCTTGACAATAGTGAACCTCGTCTTCCCGCCCTGGTCGCTATTCAAATACTAGTAAAAATATGGAACATCACTGTTCATCGGTGTGTCATCGATGAAGGTGCATCTACATGCATCATGTCCAAAACAGTATGGAAGAAACTTGGTTCCCCGGAACTCATACCCTCCGCCATCACATTATGAGCTTATGACGGATGACCATCATCTCCCGAAGGGCTCTTTCAAAATGTCCCCGTTGAACTCGGGGGCAAAACTATTCTCATTGACATCAAAGTTATCGACGCTCCGCTCGATTACAATATCTTTTTCGGTCGTAGCTACATGTATGCTATGAAGGCAGTGGCATCCTCCGTCTTTCAGACAATCATGTTCCCCCACAACGGGAATATTGTGACCATCGACCAAGTCTCACATTATGAGCCAAACCCATCTACCAATCTCGATAACATTCTTCCTCTCATTCACACCAACAAAGACGCATATCCACTCATCGATATGGGTCCTGGGATTTTCAAAGATCCATCCTTATTAGGTACATACCATGGAGCACCACCACTCCTTCCCCCTAATCAAGTATGCGTCATCTCATCTAACTGAACTCACATGGAGGATACTCTTCCTCCTCAGGAGGCTTCAGTCATCCCTGACGTCTCAATAGTCACAGAACCACTCCCATAGGATCCTCCTGTGCACTCGTCGACCCCTACAGTCCACGAACCCACACCCCCTCAGGGGCCTAGTCCCATTTGGGAGACAATTCCCCAACCCCTCACTCAAATTCCCTTCTTTTACCCTCCACCCGGTATTGAAGCTTTCTAGGTAGCCGCAACACTCACACTACCCAATATGGTGTTAGCAATCCCAGTGTGGTATTTACATCCACCTGAGATGGTCCCTCGCCCATCCCTTCCCCCGCAGGAAGGCCTCCCCATGATGATTCTCGTTCTTACCCCCACTACCCCCATACTCCCTACCCCCCCTGCTACAGTTGGGGGCAGGAGAAAGAAAAAGGAGCCCGCAGCTCCACCTCCTCCACGCATCCCACCACCGTGCGCACTATGTGAGAAAGAGGGTCACCAAACCAACAACTTCCCATCACTACTGGAATTACGGAATTTGATTCCCCTCAACCAAACTCCCACAACACTCGTCACTACTGCTAGTTCTACTACCACCCAACCTTCCAGTAGTAAAGGGTTGCGGACCAAATTCGCGTGTGCTATCTGTTCCAAGTATGGCCATTACACCCATAATTGCCCAGCACTGCCATGTTTCCGACAGACATTAGTTGTTGTATGCCAGAAATTTCAGAACGACCCATGCCCTGCTACGTCCTCTACAACAAATATCACTGACATTAGTTATGTCACCACTTCAGTCAATGAACGCATGAGATGCCCTTGCTCTCTCTGCGATTCATTGGCTCATTTTACATACCAGTGTCCTATGATCCTTGCATACAGGCATCCATTTTTCAAACCATCTTCAGCCACGGGATCAGCATCCCGCCACCTACATCACAATTTTCCCTAGGTCACTTTTCATCCTGAGCCCCCGGGGTGCCTTTTTTTCATATCATGGTCAGGTACGCACATGCATTGTCACAATTATCTCATACATGCTCATATCTTTGATTCTTTTCAGATATTGTTCACTTTGGGTATTTGGTTGTTCTATGTGCAGGTACTTGATCATCCTCCCTCAACATCATTCCTTCAGGTATATATTCAGCACTGGCATGTAGTCTCTCCTGCTATATTTCATTTACATTTCCAGTCACACCCTCTAATATTGGCCTTTAGGATACCCATTCCCGGCTCTGCAGTACTCACACCTCTATTTTGCATCTTTGGTACTGTTACCCGGTATCTTTCTTACCCACATGAGTTGTCCCATTCATAGCACCTTATGGCACTTTTGACACTCATGTTGTTCTCCATTACCCTTTAGGGATGGGAGTCCTGATAGTCTTTCATCATGGTGTGAATCAACCACATACTCCTTCTCCTCATTTTGCTAGCTTCCCATATGGACTCCCAGATCATCTCTTTCTGGTTCTATTCTTTTTACCTGCACCTCCGCAGGATCATGAACCCTCCATTTCATCCACCATCAGTTTGCCCATCTGCGAACCTATCTTCATTTCACCTACCTCATACAGAAACTCACCAATGGGCCCCCCACTCTTCATCTATTTTCCAAGAAATTTCTGCCCTCCCTGGGGCACTCATTTCACACTGGGGCACCCATTTCTGTATTTGTACATTTTTCCCAAATTATTCATTATTTATTGTACAAACGCCTTTATTTCCAGTCATTACATTTTCTTTTGTCGTCACCGTTGGAAACTTGCTTCCTTTTTGGCCACATTCAACCCATGTCACCCTTGGTTGGAGCATTGCTTCTCATCTACCCTTGCCGACATCGTCCATATCTTCAGAGCACTTCACAGGTCACTTGCCTCTACCCTCTTAATTTGTTCACCTTGTCCCGCCTCTGGCACAACTTATCCTCGGTCTTGGCATCCCCCTGACACTCGACCTTGTCACACGGTTGCGGCCACTCATTATATCATACACCCTCCAACCAAGGGCAGCCTTGAGTCTTGCCACTTTTTGAATTCATCCATGTACCTCTGCCACTTCCTCACCTCAGTAGATTCTATGAATCCCTTTGCTTCTGGGAGTCGCATTTCCCTTTTGTCGAAAGTAGCACACTTTTTCCAGAAGGGCGACAATATCTTGATTCTCATTCTCCATTTAATAAGAAATCTCGGACAGCATAGGGTGAAACAACATTGCTCCTTGTTGTCGTTGGCTCCCATAACATTCGACGCCAACACTTTCTCATGTTATGGTGGGTCTTACTTTGTGACTATTGCAGTTCTTTTTATCATTTTCCGAAGACCTCTGAACCTGGTAGGGCCATCAATGCCCACATCATCGTCGCTTCTTATTACCACGATCATTGCCTATTGTTCAAAGTATATTCCTTTGCAGAATTGTCTTCTGCCTTTATTATTACTGCCCCTGAGGGCGCTGCAGTTATCTACACCAACACTTCCATCATCTTTTCTCAGAGTTACATAACACGAGCATGGGGCATGTTCGCCTCATTTGTACACAGTTGTATATTGTTACGCACCTTATGGAAGGTCGGGTTCTACCAGCTCCTTTCTTCTCCAAAGGATTGCTCTACACGGTCCCACTATTGCTCTCTCTTACAACAACATTCTCAGTAGAAGAAACATTGATGGATTTTGGCTATACATTTTCTCCTAACCTCATCCATCAGGGGGCATCTGTTATCACTGAAATTTCATCCGCACATGGCGACAAGAACTCAACATCGTCAAACAGTAATGAAGTCATTCATGGCACTGGATTAATTTCACAGGATTGCAAAAAGTCCAAAAACTATACAAAGTAACCAAAAATTAAAGGGTGCTTTACATAAGTTGGGTGCGCGTGCATATGCGTGGAACATGAACGTACAATGCGTGCATGATGCACGACTGTTGGTGCAAAAACCCACACACCTGCTAAACGGCGCATTTATGGAATTGGTCGGCCTCCCAACCACTTATGGATCAACTCCCAACCCGATTTGACCCCCAAATCTGAGCTGAATCCGCATGGTAGGCTGGTCAAAGACCTAATTAATCCCTAAAGAGCCCCTTTTCACACTTCAAAGGAGTTACATAATCACCCAATGCAATGCTATAAAAAGCCATGAAGAAACATCATTTTCGCAAGGAATTTCATGTAATGTTATGCTGCTTAGATTGTTTTAAGGACTCACTCCTTGGTAATAACACATTAGCACCATTTCATTGAGCTATCCACCTCTCCATTGAGTGGATGTGCTAGGAGTTCTTTCACCATCATTCTCATTTTCTTATTGAAAGGAGAGAAAGTTTGTGAGGGCCTTAAGAGCCTTCCATTGAAGAAAGAAGGGACTCATAGTCCCCTTCCTTCATTGTGCTTTGATTTCATCAATTGATCAACCTAAAAACATTCGTGATATTGGTATTTTTGTGTTTGTTATTTCTTTATCCATATGCTCATAGTTTTAGTTTTTATTAGTTTAATTGTTGCTTATAGTTTTGTTGTTCTTTTTCTAACTCTTTCCTCTACAGCTGTCATGCTCAGCAAGACCCAACTGAGCATGTAAGCATCCCTTATTTGCTCACCAAGTGACGAATTGAGTGCAAACAATGGTTACTAAACTTTTGAGTTTGGAGGTAGACGAGGAGGTCACTGTACCAAGGATCATCCGAAGTGATGTAAAAGAGGTGTTCGTCCGGAAAGTCGGTATTGACGGGGGCACTGGTGGTGTCAGAGGGGAGGGCCATGACAAGTTCGGCGAGAATGAGGGACTTATTGTTCTTGGGTGTTGAGAATTCTAAATCGTACTCCTGAAGGATAATGATCCATCGAGAAAATCTTCTGTTAATTTGTCCACGACTAAGAAAGTATTGCATAGGGTTGGAATATGCGACAACCTTAGTTGTGCGAAGCAGAATGTAGTGGCGCAGTTTTTGGACTATGAGGATGACTGCAAGAGCTAGTTTCTCTTCGTGTTTATACTTCAAGGGTTCCCCTGAAAGGTTTTTACTAACGTAGTAAATAACATGTTCACGGTTTTCATCACCTAGCTGGACTAGAACTCCTGCTACTGACATAGCTGATGATGATATGTAGAGGATATAGTTGTGATTTTAGTTAGGTGCACTAATTAAAGGGGTGTTGGAGAGCGCCATTTTAAGATCCTCAAATGACTGTTGGGCATGGTCATCCCAATGAATGGGATGTCGTGATGTAGTAAGCGAAGGAAAGCATGTGTGCATATGGCATAGTCTGGGACAAATCGTCGTAGAAAGTTAGCTTTGCCTTGTAGGCTTTGAAGTTGACGTAAATTCCAGGGAGGTGGAATTTCGGTGATAGCTTGGACTTTGAGGGGTCCACAGTAATACCGCTTTGGGAAATGAAAAATCCGAGGAGGCACCCTACGGTGACAGAAAAAACGCACTTGAGGGGATTCAAGTAGATGTTGTACTGACGACACCATTGGAAGATGATTCGAAAATCATCAAGATGTTGGGTGCCTTTCTTGGATCGAGCTGTGAGGTCGTCCAAGTATGCGAGGATGATATGAGTCAGATCATGAAAGATGTATGTTATAGCCCATTGGAAAGTTGCGCCAACATTATTTAATCCAAAAGGCATGAAACGATATGAAAAAGTACCCCAAGGGGTAGTGAATGTGGTTTTATACTAATTGGGTGGGTGAATTTGAATTTGATTATAACCAGAGAATCTGTCCATGAAGGATAAAGCCTCATGGCCTGTGCAGTCGTCGGTAATTTGATTGATGAAAGGCATTGGAAAGTTGTCTTTGGGACATGCGTGATTGAGATCATGAAAGTTTGTGCAGATGCGGATAGTGCCCTATTTTTTGTTGATGGGTACAGGGTTTGAAACCCATGATGTATAGGCGATGGGGTAAATGAACCGAGAAACACGTAATTTGTCAATTTTGGCTTTGATGGCCGCTGATTTGGACGGGTGTAGCGGTCGTTGTTTTTGGCAAACTGGTGTAATGTCGGGCCAAGTGTCGATGCAATGTTCGATGATAGAGGAATTGAGGCTAGGAATTTCTATGTATGACCAAGCAAAAATATCTCGATATTCCTAGAAGAGGGATTTATAGGCAGTGATTTCCTGAGGAGTGCAAGTAGCTCCAATGGTGATTTCCTCGACGATGCCATTTTTTATGGAAATGTCGATTTTAATGGTCGGGTAAATATTGGCCATGTTACCTTCTTCAAAAGCATCAGGGGTAGTAATGGGGTTTGTGAACTAGTCTATAGGCCCTGAGTGGATAAAATCTTTGGTTTGGACCGCGTAGATGGGGTGGTTGTTAGGAGGCGTGGAGGCTTCTTGTGGGAAGAAGAGTGCGCAGTGGTGTAGTGCATCCCATGGGTGGTCAAGGTTGTTTAACTCTTCAAGTTTTTCCTCATCATAGTGGAAGTGACGGGAATACAAGGAGTCATGAAGAGTGATATCGGTGACTGTTGTCATGTGGCTATCTCCGGGTGATGAAGAAGCAGGGGGAACAACACAAGGAGGTGGTGATGGTTTGCTTGACATAAACCAAATGTTGAAGTACTGAGGAGTACCCGTGGTAGTTGGGTGTAAAATATCCGTAGGAGAATCAACGGGAGAGTTGGGGGGATTGGGGGGTGAATCCTCAGACAAGTCATCTAAGAACCATGGAGGCATTGGAAGGGCCTCGGGTTTAGGATAAATGACCTGAAGAACCTCTAGCGATGAGGTAAGGTCAACTATTGACTCTGTGGGTTGTTGAAGCATGGTCAATTGGTGTTGCATGTATTCAATGATCATAGGACACTAGTATGTAAAATGATCTAATGATTCACATAGAGAGCAAGGGAATCTCATATGTTCATTGACTAAAGTGGTGACATAATGGATGTCAGTGATATTTGTTAAGGAGGACGTAGAAAGACTGGGGTTGCTCTGGAAGCTTTGGCATACTGTGGCTAATGTCTGCCAAAAGCATGGTAGTGTTGGGCAATGGTGGGTATAATGGACATATTATAAACATATGGTGCAAGCAAATTTGGTTCGCAACCGTTTACTACTGGAATGGGGGGTGGTAGTGGTAGTACTAGCTATAGTGGCGAGTGTTGGGGGAGTTTTATTGAATGGAATCAAATTCCATAACTCTGGTAGAGATGGGCATTTGTTGGTTTGGTGTCCCTCTTTCTCACATAGTGCACAAGGAGGTTGGATGCATGGAGGAAGTGGAGCTGTGGGCTCCTTCTTCTTTCTCCAGCTCCCAGCTGTGGCAAGAGGGTTAGTGAGTGGGGGTGTAGAGGGTATGGTGGGAGTAAGTATGGGAATAGTCATGGGGATTCCTTCTGTTTGGGGGGGAAGGTATGGTCGAGGGACCATCTCTGGTGGATGTAAATACCAAACTAGAATTTCTAACACCATATTAGGTAGGGTAAGCTTTGCAGCTACCTGGAAAGCTTTGATGCCTAGTGGAGGGTAAAACAAGGGAATTTGGGTGATGGCTTGGGGAACTGTCTCCCAGACTGAGATATGCCCTTGGGGAGAGGTGGAATCGTGGACTGGTGGGGTCGACGAGTTCGCATAAGGTTCTTGAGGGGGGAGTTCTGCGACTATTAGGATGTCAGATATGATAAAAGCCTATGTAGGAGGAAGGGTATCCTCTCTGTGAGTTCCATTAGATAATACGATGCATACTTGATTGGAAGGATGAAGGAGCAGTGGTGCTCCATGGTAAGTTCCTAACAATGATGGATCTTTGAAAATTCCAGGACCCATCTCGATGAGTGGGTATGCGTCATGGCTCATGTGGATGAGAGGAAGAATGTTATCAATGTTGGAAGATGGGTTAGGCTCGTAATGTGAGACTTGGTCAATGGTAACAATCTTCCCATTATGGGGGAACATCATTGTCAAAAAGACGGAAGAGGCCACTGCCTTCATAGCATACATGTAGCTACGACCGAACAGGATATTATAATTGAGTGGGGCGTCGATAACTTTGATGTTGATGAGAATAGTCTTGCCCCCGAGTTTGACGGGGACATTTTGGAAGAGCCCTTCAGGAGATGATGATCATTCATCATAAGCTCGTAAGGTGATGGAAGAGGGTATGAGTTCGGGGGAACCAAGTTTCTGCCATACAGATTTGGACATAATGCATGTAGATGCACCTTCATTGATGATACACCGATGAACTGTGATGTTCCATATTTTTACTGGTATTTGAAAAGCGATCAAGATGGGAAGGTGAGGTTCTCCATTGTCGAGATCAAAGGTAATGAGTCGGGTATCTGCGGGGTCGACTGCCCCCAAGGTGCAAAGTAATTATTTCTGCTGAGTGGGACAGGTTTGGAGGACCTCCAAAACTGACATGGCAGTCGGGGATTGTGTTAAGTCATCTACCAAACTATAGTTATGAGATTTCCTAGCCTATGGGTTGTGGACATTTCTGCGCAATGGGATGTGAGGGATGCGAAGAGGTGGCTCGGTGGTAGGGTGAGGAATCACCAACGGGGGTCCCGCTGGTGTAGGGTTTGTCTCGAGAGGGATGGTAGGAGACTCAGTGGGTGTATGATACTGACGATTACATGTTTGCAGAAGGATTTCTTCCTCACTAGTGAGGAGGATCGTGCAATCTGATGGATTGTTTGGGTTGAGGTACTGTCCCACCTAAGGTGGGGGATGTTGTGTGTCCTGTTGATTTTTTATCACACCTTGATGTAGAATAGGATTCTGCAGCACGGCAGGGGGGGTGGTTTCACGTATTGTTATGGTGCCTGCTAAGGGGCAGGCGATGCTGGAGGATGGGGTAGACTACCTAAGTCTTTCAACCATTTGAAATCAACGATTTGGGGGAAATGATGAGTGTAATGGCCGAACTCACCACAATGGGAACAAGGGAAGTTGGTTTTAACATTATTTTTATTTCTCCCTTGATGCCTATTATTATTTCCCCCTTAGGGGTTCTGGTTCCCTTGGTTCTGGTTGCCCCTTGTGGGTTGGTTCTGCTGGGGTTGATTCCCACCTTGTCCTGGGTTGTTGTTGTTCCTGTTTCGTCCTTTATTTTTGGCATTTTTCAATGGATGGGTCGAATTTTCCATATTCAGTTGTTCGAAGTTTTGATATTGTTGAATGGGAGAGGGTTGAACAAAATTCACCCCAGCATGAGGATGTGGGGGAGCCTTGGGTTGTGGGGGACTAGGGAATGGAAAGTATGGATTATGTGGGGGTAAGTATCTGTAAGGTACATAGGAAGGCATGGTTCTTTCGCTAGTACTATAAGTTGAGGTAGAGGGGGTGCCAGAAATTGTTTGAATAGGTGGATGTATGGGGGGTGTCGGTGGTGGTCCATTGATGGGTGGAGGTATAGTGACAGGGTATGGTTGTGGATAAGGGGGTGGGGGGTAACAAGAGGTTCCCCCATATGTCGGTGGGTATTGAGGTGTTCCATACATCGGTGGTGGTTGGGGTTGTGGACCATGGTGAGTGGTGGTACCAATCAGTCCGTCTTCTGAGTGAGACATCCCAGGTTTGTCTTGTCCAAATGGCACAGGTTTTGGAAGATCAAGGAGTACAATGTATAAGTACCCTGACTATGCATAGATGAGGTCATATTGTTGAGCCTTACTGATGGATTCCTCTTCAGATTGAGGGAAGGTGGAAGCGACATCCTTACTAAGGAGAGCGACAAGTGATCTAAGAAACCAGTCAAGACACTGTTGCTTGGTGGTTTCTGCTTTGCACAAACTACGTCACCTATGCCACTCGTGAATGTGATCAATGATATGTGTGGCTGAGGTTTTTTTGAAATTAGAGAGTAGTTCTAGACCATTGTCATGGCGGATTGGTAGTTGGAAGAAGGTCAAAAATTCTTTGGCCAAGGATTCAAAAGTCACATGGGACCCTGATTTTTCCTCTACATACCATTTGGTCGATGGGCCAGTGAGTGTGCGTTGAAATAATCGTAGTCTGATGGAATCATCCATAATGCTATTGGAAGAGCACCATAGGTGAAATTTCATGACATGGTTGGCAGGGTCATCGCCTTCCTTTCCTTCAAACTTGGGTATGTCCAAAGGTAGTTTGGTGGGCATTGCATGCCATGTGGGAGAATGCAATATAGGATCATTGGTGAGTTTTCTTAGATCTGGTATGTTGAGAGAGGCCAAATATGGCATCTGTAGTGGGGGGGTAGGATTAGCTCCAGCCATGGTTTAAGTGTGTTGTGAACCTTACCCTTGAGGGGGGCTAGGTGGGTTGGTACTTCCCATTTGAGAGGAAGTTGGTCCCCCACTTTCATGTAAAGGAGAGAAAGTGGATGGATGACCTTGGGAAGTGGACCCAAGTAATGTAGAGCCAAGCAAAGCTGATCCTAAAACAGTAGCACTCACAGGAGTGTGTGAAGGTGGTGTCGATGAGTGGGCAAGACCAGACACTCCCCCTAAGATAGGAGGGAGGTTTATCAAGCATTGTGAACGATGGAGATTCTGTGGGTCCCCTATGATGTTCGACTAGCTGAGTGAATGTGTGCAAATGGTGGTGAGAGTAATAAAGAAACAAGAGCCTTTGTGTTGCAAACTTTTACACAATATATATATATCTGAATCAAAATGTAGTCAGAAGTGAATCATACATAAAATGTTTTGAAAAATAATCATATATGTGGATAAGTGGGGTTTTGTCCACGTGGGGAATCAAAATAAAACAAATGCTCGTGTCCTAGAAGACGTAATGACCTTCCTCTCAAATAGCATTGGACCTTCCAATAGTACTCAACAGTGGGGTCTGAAGTCACCGGAAGAGAAACTAGTGAAGGATGAAATAATTGGTTATAATGAGGGGTAAAGGGGGCATATCCCGAAAGAGCTGGCGATATTTCCCAATAGCCACACAAAATCCAATCAAGGTGCAATTGCATCCCACAATTGCCACCTGGGTAGATGTCCTAAAATTTGGTCACTAGGTACCTCGGTCAAAGTGCGACATTTAGATTTTCGGCCTAAGAAATGGGTCACGTGATGGATCTCGTCCAAGAGGTGGGTGCCTCAAGGGGGGACGCATAGAACAACCGGACCTCAACCTTCAACCCTTCACGAGTATCTCCTTGCCTTATGGTGTTAAGAACACTTGACTTGGAGGATTTTTAGTTCCCTATTTGACAACTTCTATGGTTTTGACAATGTGAGAACCCGATAACGGGGAGTTTTTTGGATGCCTATCCCCGAAATCTTACCTAGACTAAAAAAATTATTTTGGCACCTCCTGTGGAGGAAAACTTAGTGAGTTTTTAGAAAAAAAATAGATGTATTTTTTTTAAGAGGTTGGGGGTGTGAACCAACCTCGTTGAATTAAAATGGGAGTGGATAGTTTCATGAAGAAAAGGGTGGGGTGTTTTTCGGAATACCTTTGGAGGAAACTTACTTTGACCTCCACGTTTCAAGAAGAAGCTATGTGAGTGATAAGTGACTTTTGTGTGTGAGTGAAAGTGTGCCAATTTTTAGTGAATTAGATGTCACCTTGCTGCATGTGGACTTCGCTTGGTCCTGACAAGTGTTGATTACCTAATTAGCTAAGTTCCTTTGGTACAACCTTGCGTAATTCAAAAGTCCCTAGGGAGCTAGCATGTGGACATGTGGGTCCGTTACTATCCCTTTAACTCCCTATTGTGATGTAATCTAAGAAAATCTTTGAAACTATCCTAGATTGATCATGTGGGCATGTATGGGCCCGTTACAAAACCTCTAAACTTCCCTAGTGATTTGATCTAAGAAAACACATTTCAACACTCTCCTATCTTTGTATCATGTGGGCATGTATGGGCCTATTACAATATTAATATGTGTTTTAAAAAGTAAACTAAGAGGATTCCCAAGAAGGGTTGTTGTCCTCTCCTAAAGGTTTTAATATTCTTAAGGGAGATGAAATCATTTCCCAATCTTTTTATGATTCTCAAGATCGCTTGGAGGCGCGAGAAAAGAGCATACTAAGTGATTGTTATTCAACTTCTAGTCCCAATGAAAGTTAAATGTGATTAAAAATGATTTCCAACTTATATTGTAAGTCAAAACAAGCCATCCATGTGGAGAAAATGAAAGCAAAAGAGGAAATTGATTTTGACCCCCTAAGTGCCTATGTGTTTTTGACTAACCCCTTTATATGATGAGGGGACTAAGTGTGGTGCAGCTTTAAAACATGCTTGAAATCATTTTTAAGGATTCAAATGGCCTTCCCCACATCTCAACAACTTTACAATGTGAATTTTTTCACAGATGCATGGGTCTCAGTGGAGACAGAGGCGCACATAGTGCATGTGCGCGAACAGAGACAAGTCAATAAGCGCACGTGTGCAGAAAAAAATTGTGATTTAAGTGCATGTGAGCACGATGCACGTCTATGGGCCTAAAAACCCATGCACATGTGACACACGGTCGAGAATGAAAAATCCGGATGGATTTCTCTCAATTCTCCTTGGAATTGGATGATTGGCAGTTCGGCTTAGGCCAGTTGGTGCACCTACAAGTTAAATAAACTAAAAGAAGAGCTAGAAAAACCCAAATGGGGTAGGAAATTGATACCTTTCCCCGATGGAGTCACCAATATGTTTCACCTCTTTCGTAACCTTAGTGAGAAAAATAGAGGTGCTTGCAAGCTCAGTTGGGTTTGCTGAGCAGGACAGCTGCAAGGAAAAGGGTTAGAAAAAGAAATATAAAACAACAACTAAGAATTAAACTAAGAAATAAAATTACAACTAAATTTATAAGCATAGGGACATAGAGACAAAAAGAACAATGAGATCCATTTCACCAATGATAAGGCTAATATTAGTGAAAGAAAACACCGAGAAGCAAGGGGACTATGAGTCCCTTCTTCCTCCAAGGGAGGGCTCTTGGACCCCCACAAGTAAGCTCTTCTTACAAATTTGAAAATGAAAATGAAAATGGTGAAAGAATTCCTTGCTAATCCACTCAAGGGGTGAGATGGATTTCCCAATGCAATGATGCAAGTATACTCTTGGAAAGGATAGAAGATTCCTCAAGAGAATAATGTCAACACAACTTTGCTTTGAATTCCTTGAAAAATGAAGTGTATTCATGGCCTTTTTATAGCATTCCTTTGAGCTATTGTTCAACTAGTTTGTAGTGTGTAAAGAGGCTAATTAGGAAATTTCTAGGTCTTTGACCAACCATCCAGTCGAATCCAGTCTAGATTTGAGTGTCAAATCGGCTTGGGAGATGAACCAGAAGAGGGTGGGAGGCCGACCACTCTCATAAATGCATTGTTTCTCATATGTGTGGCTTTTTGCGATAACAGTCATGCATCGTGCGGATGTGTGCGAATTTGGAATTTATGTTTCGTGCATGTGGGCGTGCGCCCTGTGTATTCATAGCGCTCTTCAATTTTTCACTATTTTGCATAGTTTTTTACCCTTTATGAATGATTTTGTGTTAGTTCAATTCCATGGATGACTTCATAACTATTTGGCGATGCTAAATTATTGTAACCATTTGCGGACAAACCTTCAATGATAACAGTTGGGTAAGACAAAGTACAACGTCCCCGGAACCAACAGATGATCTCCAACTGTCACCAATCTTGGAGATACAATGGAAGAACAAGGCAGAAAAAATGTCGCAGAAGCAACCGAGTGGTCAGAGAGATTGTTCATGATGTTGAAACATTTCATTTTTGCTAATTATTGTAAATCGTTTCGTATACCAAAACTAACATACAAAACTGTTACAAAAGTTGAAATGTTTCAGTTTCAGTTATTTTTTATCAAATTGTATAAGTACTACGAGACTTGAATTAATTAACGTTGGAAGAAGTGAAAGAGCACCTTTTGGTTGTATCAAAATTTATTTGTAAATTTTCTGAATTTGAATTGAATACAAATGCAGAAGATTTTGAAGTCTCTATGAAAAGATTCTAACGGGTGGTGATATGAGATTTGTTTCCTTTCATCATATGTATTTCTTGTAGCCTGTCATTTCATTTACATTTTCTTCTGTTTAAATTGGAGAGTTTAAAGGCCCAGAATTCATCTTGTGATGCTCTTGTCTTTGTTACACATTATTTTGGTCACTCTGGTGATGTCTCTATAGTTATGTGTTCAGTCTCTCATAAGGAATTTTTTCCTGAGAAAAGTGTTTGTTGTCTTCTTCCACATGACATATTTTTAAGATGAGTTTGCAAGTTGACTATGTTGTAGGGCGTGAGAATATTGATTCTCGCAGACAACCCTATACCTATCCTGTGAGGTGTTCGCAGTCTGCTCTATAGGTAGGGTGAAAACCTATTTTGACGCTTGAAAGGAAGAGGAAGTTACGAAGGTTATAGAAGAGTATCTTCTAGAAAATGAGTTGGCATTCATATGGTTTTCATCCTACTAACTTCTCAGATTTAGTGGGATCATTCTCATCCATTTAACCATCTCTCCTTCTCCTATATAATGAAGGGTTTCTCAAGGAAGAGGTGAATCAAGATTGAATGGAGAATTGATGAAAGAATTGTGTGAAGAACCCTGTTTAGATTGAAGCTTGAAGACTATATTTGTCTATCAAGTTGTACTGGATATTCTTCATGAAAGTGTAGAGAAAGTGTGTGTGTTGGAACCAAGGACCATTGAAAGGAAGCTTGCGACATCAAGGCGATCTAGTTGTATCTTCTACTTTCATCTAATATAATACAGCGACATGTCCCTTTCCCATAAAATAAATCTTATTTTATTGCATAACTCCTTGATCATATGCATAGGTTGACTGCAAGATACCAGATATATAAAATATGCAGAACAGAAATAAAATGCTAAAAATGGCAGAATAGCAGTAAAATATCCAGCATAATCTTCACAATAACACAAAAATGATATAAGAATACAAATAGAAATAGCACTTTGATTTAGAAAGCAATGTTCACAGGCCTCTTCGAGGGGGCAACCTCCAATCGAGCAGCGCTCTATTACAATAATATTCAAGCTAGGGTTTTCATACCCTCGACCCTTATTTATACTAAATATGTCTATTAAGAGAAACATCTACAGGAAGATCCTTCTAGAAGCGGAAGCTTCTATTAGGTCTTCTTACATCTGCCTTATTCTATTTTATTGAAAGGCCTTATTAATATTGACATTTATTACATCCAAATACATTGACATGGGTTAGGACCTTAACATGTCCGCCCCCTTAAAAACAACCTTGTCCTCAAGGCTTGAGATGTGGAAACTGCTGTAGAATGGTAGTTGGTTTCCAAGTGGCATCTATTGGAGTCATATCTTTCCACTGTACTAGCACTTCCTTGATGGTTCTTTGATGTAGGCGACGCTCACACTGGTCCAAAACTACTTTTGGTTGTAGCCAAATGGATCCTTCTTCAGCTAACTCTGGAAGGTTGGTTTGAATTTGGCACCTGGTTCCAATCACCTTCTTCAAGCATGAAACGTGAAAAACAGGATGTAGCTTCGACTGACTGGGCAGAGCTAACTGATATGCAACTTGTCCCACACGCTTGAGAACTGTGTAAGGGCCATAAAATTTGGGTGCTAGCTTCTAAAAATGCTTGGCCTTGAGGGAAGTTTGCTTATATGATTGCAGTCTCAGAAACACCTGATCCCCTTCTGCAAATTGATGTTCAGAGAAACCTTGATTTTCTTGTTGCTTCATTCTATTCTGTTCCATGACCAAGTTCTCTTTAAGGGTATGAAGGATATCCTCTCAGACTGTAAGTGTTTGGTCAACCACCTGGACCTTCGAGGTACCCGGTAAGTATGAGAGAACTGAAGGTGGCTTCTGTCCATATACCGCTTCAAAAGGAGTCATGCGAGTGGTTGTATGGTATGTAGTGTTGTACCACCATTCGACGAGGGGTAACCATTGAGCCCACTGGTGTTGTTTTTCAGAGGCAAAGAATCTCATATATGTTTCCAAACACTTGTTGACAACTTCCATTTGACCATCCATCTGGGGATGATAAGTTGAGCTGAGATGCAATTGTGTGCCTTGTAGCTTAAACAGTTCTTGCCAAAAATTGCTTGTGAAAGTTGGGTCTCGATCAGAAACAATAGAGTGTGGCATGCCATGAAGCTTGAAGACCTGGTCCATGAAAATTTGAGCCACCGTGGATGTAATAAATGGGTGGTGAAGAGCGAAAAAATGAGCATACTTGGAAAGGAGATCCACTACCACCATTATGACTGATTTATTCCCTAATTTGGGTAAGCCTGTAATAAAGTCCATAGCGATATCCTTCCAAATAGAAGGGGGAATCGAAAGCGGTTGGAGGGTGCCTGGATATTTGACTATTTCTCCCTTTTTTTGTTGACACACCTCACATTCAACAACAAACTTACGGATGTCCTATTTCATACCATCCCAGAAAAAAGAATGTTTGACTCGGTCATATGTTTTGGTGAACCCTGAGTGCCCCACTGTGGGTGTAGCATGAAGCTCAGAAAGCACCATGGATTTGAGCTTGGATTGTTTATTTAAATACAAGTGGCTTTTGTATCAAATCTCATCCTGAAGCCAGGAGTACCCTAGGGGAGCCAGAGCCTTGTTCTGCAGTTGCTGGATTAGATGCAAACTTTTGGGTTCTTGAAGCCATTCCTACGCACAGCTTGGAGACAATCGGGTACAATGAAGGAAAGAGAAAAAAGGGATCCTTCGTCTTCATATTTTTGGGACAGTGCATTCACCACGACATTGTCTTTTCCCTTCTTGTAAATGATCTCATAATCATATCCAAAGAGATTAGTCACCCATTTTTATTGTTCCTAGGATGAAATGCGTTGTTCCAGAAAGTACTTGAGGCTTTGATGGTCGGTCTTAATTTGGAAGTGTTTCCCCAAGAGATAAGGACGCCACAACTCAATGGCATGCAAAATTGCCAACATTTCTTTTTCATAAATGGGTTTGCCCAGATTCCTTTCAGACAGTTGCTTGCTAGTGAAGGCCAATGGTCGACCCTCTTGCATAAGGACAACACTGATTCCTTTCCCCGAGGCATCACATTCCAACACAAAGGTCTTTGTGAAGTCATGAAGGGCTAGAACTGGAGTGGTGCACATGGTCATCTTCAAGGTTTGAAAATCTTGAGTAGCTGCTGGTGTCCAAGTGAAAGAGTTCTTTTTGAGGAGAGCTGTGAGAGGTGTTGCAATATTTTCGTAGTTCTTAACGAACTTGCGATAATACCCTGTGAGGCCCAAAAATCCACACAAGATTTTGAGAGTCTTTGGGTGTGTCCAGTCTTGCATAACTTCAATCTTTTTTGGGTCCACCCTGACACCATCCTTTCCCACCAGATGACCCAAGTATTCTACTTCTGAGGCACCAAAAGCACATTTGGACTGTTTCAAGAAAAGTTGGTGCTAAGAGAGTAGGCGGAGAACTTGATCCACATGAGTAAGATGGTATGTCCAAGTTTTTCTATAGATGAGGATATCATCAAAGAAAACTAAGACAAAATGACGGAGAAAAGGGCGGAAGACATGGTTCATGAGGCTCTGGAAGGTGGAGGGGGCGTTACACAAACCAAAGGGCATGACTAAAAACTCATAGTGGCCCTCATGAGTGCGAAAGGAGGTCTTGGGAATGTCGGCCTCTTTCATATATATCTGGTGATAGCCTGAGTGAAGATCAAGTTTGGTAAAGAATTGGGCGCCACTCAATTCATCCAGGAGGTCATCAATGACAGGAATGGGAAATTTGTCTTTGATGGTTAGTTTGTTGAGAGCATGAAAGTCATATACAAATTGGGTCCAAGAAATATACCCTTGATGGGAAGTTTTTCTCCATTTCCACCATTTCCAGCATTCCTGATCTATATAGAGAACACCATACTGGAGTTTGGCCAAGTCATCTGTAATGTTGTAGAGAGAGAAATAATGTTCCATTTGGGTGACCCAACCAGTGGGGTCTGAGCCATCAAATTTGGTTACATCCACCGGTGGAAGGTGTATGTCCCGTTGAAAGTGATGGGGCTGAAAGGAATGGGAAGAAGTTTCACCTTCAGTCTTTGTATGTGCATCAAGAAAAGAGTCATCGGTACGGATCCTGAGTTTGGTGCAGAGTGATGCAAAGACAGATTCAAGCTGGGTGGTCGGTTCGTGTTTGACTTCCGCCATTGCAGACTGCACGGCTGCATTTACGGATGCATTTATGGTGGTATTGTGTACTGTCCCCACTTTGGGACATCATCACAAGGCAGAGATTTATGATGACCAGAGTAGCCAGATGGATGCTAGAGTGAGTACAGGGGTATTTGAGAGGCGTTTTGGGGTCCAGCTTGCATTGATGATCATATTCCATCATTATGAGCCATTCCACATAGGTTGGCTTTGGTTTCGTTGCATTCCGATGATTTCCATGATTTTGACTATTTTGAGCTATAAGTCCATGGAATTCACTTAAGAGGTCATTTTGGGCATATTACTTGGAGGAACCTCTCAATGTAATAGCTCATTAGAATCGGGAGGAGCAACACTACAGGATGGGATGGCTAGAAGTGAATTTCAGTGGCCAGGGAAGCCACAAGGAGAGATAAGGATCTTTTCAAAGGTAAAAAGGTTAATTAATTAATTAAAGTGATTTAATTAATTAATTAAATATTAATAAAATGAAAGTCACTTTGGAGGGACAAGGTGAGCCAAAAAGTATAAAGGAAAGGAAAGGGTCTCTTCTCATTCATTCATGTATGATCTTATTTTGAGTTATGGCTTCTAGCTAGTGAGCCCAACATTTGGGGTTTTGAGGGTTTTGACTTAACAAACCCTAGTGGATGATTCGGTGGTGAAAGATTACACCTATCTTGTCCCAAGATTGGTGTCAGAGATGCAATACTCTCCCACACCATTCTAGTCAGATCTACATTAGTGCAGGAGGTTCTACACAACCACAGCCATAGGAAGAGGAGGAGGGCACACCATTAGGGGTTTCCAGCAAGGGGGGCACACCATCCTTGGAGAGAGAGAGATTCGCTGTAGGAGATTGGAAAGGCCGTTGAGGATTCTATCACCTGGGTTTTCATTACAGGGCCTTGGACATCAGATCTAGTGCTTTTTGAGATATTTTTATAGCTTAGATTATTTCTTGAGTAGTGGGGCGAATTGAAGAGAAGGAGGGCGTTTTTGAGATCCAGATCTAGTCTGTTTGGAGGGGTTACACTTCAGATCTGACCCTGAGACTTCACCTAGTGACTTGTAGTGTCTCGATATATATTTCTAGAGAGTTTCAGATCATTTGGAGGCCTCCTTCAGTAGGGCTGAATTATCGAGGGCTTAAGTCTTCCAGTGGGGTGCACCATTCAGTGGGGGATTTTAGATCTACAGAGATTGAGAGGGATCTTGGAGATTCAGGCACCTGGGTTGTTCTTACCATCACTCGATCTATCAGTTGGCATATTTCTTAGGGTGATTGGACACTTTTGGCAGTAGGGCCGAGTTATTGAGGGTTTCAGCCTTCTATTGGAGCGTGGCATTCTTCAGCTGGAGAGTTTGGCATTCAGATCTTCTTGTATTGATATTCATTTCTTATTAAACCTTTGGAGGTATCTTTTTTATTAGAGAGAGCATTTTGTGGTAGCTCTTATCTATTGTCTATCTTCTTGTCCATCTGTTGAGCATTCCAGATTGGCATCTTCATTGTAGTAGGTTTCTTTATTTTATGAATAAACAAGAATTGAGATGTTTTGGCTTGTCTATCTTATTACATATGGTTGAGGTATGTTCCATGGTTATATCTTTCTGTTATTTGCTGCATAAAAACATCTAAAAAGTATATCAACAAAGTGTTTGATGAAATACCTCACTCAAAAAAAGTTTTAAAAAGACACCAAAATAGTGATGATCCTTGCATAATGGCTTGGGATCATTATAGTGGTATCAGAGCTTAAATCCTGCAAACCTGGGGGGTCTTCCATAGGGATAAATGGATAGTTGGAAAGAAGTGGATAAGATAGCCTTTGAGATACCATGGTTAGAGATCATGTATGACGGCCTTAGCAAGGACACTAAGGCTACAATAACCTTCCTACAATATGCAACCTTTAGAAATCCCCATTGGAGCAAATGGGATATTTTACAGCGGATGATCATAGCAGGTGAAAAGAAAAAAGAAGCATCTATATGGTGGGAAGAATAGAAAAATCCCATGCCCAGTAGGAGCATGCAACCTTGCCACAGTTGCAAGGGGCCATGGGAACTAGATCATAGGTGTAGGGGTAAAGATCAGGAGTGCATTATTGAGGCATGTCATGAAAGTGAGGGTGAGGTGTGTGAGGATGGAGCGATAGATGTGGATTCAGAGCAGTCGGATGATGACAATGAATCTTGCACAGAGGCTAGTGATAGTGACTCTACCTCAGAGGATAGTGAATATGACTCTTTCACAGAGGCTAGTGATGCTTGCAGGCTTGAGGAGGAGGATGACCCTTGTGTAGTGGATAGGCAACTGGATGGACAGGACGATAGCCTCGGTGTCTCAGCAGACACGTCACATACCATTGATGACCTTACACCTCAACAAAGTGGTGACACTAGTGAGGAGTCACACGTGTTAACACCTAGAGATGATGAGCTTCCTATGGGGGTCGTGACACATATGACACCTATTCAGACACCCATGATAGCCACGTATGAGGAGATCAGTGGCACGTCAGGTATGATGGATGGGCCTAGTGTGAGGGATGCACACCATGGATAGGTAGACCCACAGATCTAGGAGGAGGTATAGGACGTACATGCAGTTGACCTCACACATGCAGGTCAGTTAGAGGAGATGGAGTCATATCTATTGTAGACTCCAGTGGTTGAGAAGATGGTAGAGGTTGACAGGTGGATGGAGAACTTACTTCCACTATCAGATTGCATGGATGAGGATGCACTCTTTGGCAGTCATGATGACGATAGCATGTGTTTGGATACAGCTATATGGGATCTAGGCATAGATGATAGTAGCAGGTTGAGTGCACAGGAGGATACAACTTCTCATACAGGATACAGTGTGAGTCAGGGAGAGATGGAATCTAGTGATGGGATGTAGTGGCATACATGAGTACCTAGTGGCACAGTAGACAACAGGCAGTTCATCACTTTATCTTTTGTAGAGAGTGTTGTTAGTGATAGCACTAGTAGTGAGAGGCATTAGTGGGTACCCCAACATGACTATGATCAGGAGTCACACCACTTAGTAGCACAGTTGGGAGTTAGTGAGGCTATGATCAGGGCAGACACTAGACATATTGATGACATGCATGCAGTGATGGTAGATTACGATTGGAGAGAATCAGTGGCATAGGGTAGCTCAGATGGAGGATTTTCCATGGATGATTTTCACACTCTCCGAGAGAGAGTGTCTATGATGAGGACTGACTACCAGCAGTTGTTGACAGACAAAGACTACCTACTAGGGATTGGTGAGTTGTATCATAGGGCCCTGAGGGGGCAGGAATTGGAGGTATACTGACTCACTCGGGAGTTGGAGAGAACTCGAGGATTCTTGAGAGGCACATAGACCGCCCTTCAAGAATCATAGTCTATATCAGATGGGTCTCTTGAGGAGATTCATCAGAGATCCACTTCATCTGTCTTAGTGGACAGATAGATGTATCAGTTAGTCACATTGACAGAAGATGTTGATGATCTAGTGTAGGAGAACCAGTTGATGGGGGACACTTCCATTTGTGTCTTGGGAGTGGTTGATCTCCATATAGAGATTGATCCAGCTGTATGCCCAGGATTTGTGATGCAGCATGAGTTTGCAGGAGATGACATGAGTATGCTAGAGAATAATGTGATGAGTGATAGATCACAGAGAGATGTCGATATGTATGGTGGCATTCAGAGGGGTATAGTGCCTTGCAGGGAAGAGACACACTCAGGGGAGTATGTAGATGTACCTCCTCTACAACAACACATAGTTGTGGGAGATCACCTTCACCATTTCAATAGTTGCATGGTAGATGAGAGATGGAGGTTGGTTGACCAGCTATCGGAGGGGTTACTTCTGGTTGTACTGGATGGTTGGGACTCGGTGATGACCACAAGAGAGAATCTTTCATGGATACCGATGGATGAGCTTCTGATCGAATCATTGGGATTGACCAAAGCAAGTGACACCTCCCAGTCCTACAGTCAGCTACAGATGTTTCTATTATTCTGTCCTAACACTTTTATCATAGACAATAGCATGAGGAGGGATAGGCCATGGCTGGGAGCATGGAGAGTGAGTAGGCTGAGACTATATGACAGGAGTACTTTTACAGCATACATCAGGTCAGACGTGGACCGTGTTGGACAGACAGTTTAGACTTGGTGTGTGGTGGTGAGCATCATAGACCTGGTGATGATAGATGAGCGCAATGGGATTTTGACAGTGATCATCCCAACATAGGAGTAGCTAGCAGAGACTGGAAGTGATAAACTTCCAAGTTTTCCATGGGATCCAAGAGTTCACTTGGTTAGTAGGATGTTTCACTACATGACGATCCAGGTGGCGCCAGAGAGCCACACACTCCACCTTGGTTTGGTTTGGAGTGGGTCAGAAGGTACGTGTCCTATGGGGTGAGACCTTTTCTTCCTCTTGATCATCATGATAGGGAATGGAGACATTTGGACATGTACTTCTTCTACAAAGGTGTCTATGCCGATACAGTTTCTGGGCAACAAGTTCGGTGGTCACAGGTATTTCAGCTTGAGGATCCTGGCGAGGAGGATCCTGTATGTATGCAGGGGATAGACAGTCATGGACAGAGTAGTGCAATGTCAGTAGGAGGATCTTAGACAGAGGTTAGCATGGGACCCAAGGATTGTAGGATTGAGCAGTTCATTGACCAACAGAGGAGAGTGGACCATTGCAAGGGAAAGTTATTCTAACTTTCCATTTAGCACAGTGCTTGAGGGTGCCTCACGGAGATCTTGCAGTACCTCATTTTGGCATCATCATGTGCAGTTGATGGAGACTGTGTGGATCTTGGTATATATTTGGAGGATGGAATCATTCCGAGATGAGGCCATGGGTCAAGTGTAGGAAGTTCACAGGTTGATATCTTCTAGGACTGTTCTTCACAAAGTATTGTAGTTCACTTCCTTATATGGGATCCAGGGGGTGGAGTGTGTTATTTTTCATCGTTGGATGGGTTCTACTATGTATCCCACAGGTGTACATGGTATCCTGGTATTTTACTTCAGGGAATTTGGGTATTGCTTGAGGACAAGCAATTTTCTAGCAGGGAGGACTGTAATGTCCCCACTTTGGGACATCATCACAGGGCAGAGATTTATGATGACCAGAGTAGCCAGATGGATGCTAGAGTGAGTACAGGGGTATTTGAGAG